>PVKV010020744.1:29215-39317 GCA_004027835.1 Alouatta palliata
CTCCCTCCTCTACTCGCTCCCTCCCTCCCCTGCTCCCTCCCTCCCTCCCTTCCTTCCTTCCCTTCCCTTCCCTTCCCCTCCCTTTTTCTTTCCTTCCTTTCCTCCTCCTTTTATTGGAGGGGAAGGAGGTCCTACCTTCCTCTTCCCTCCTGGGATTTTAAGATATTTCTCACTCATCTCGTTTTCCCTCTCCCAACCCCAGAATCAGCCATTTCTCCAAGAAATGCAGTGTTTCTTTAACACAGACTTTTTGGCCAGAAAATCTAGGTTTTAGTCCTAGTTATATCACAAGCTAGCTGATCATTTGGGGCAAGATTTTTTAACCTCTTCAAGTCTCAGTTTCCACGGCTACACAAGGTGCATAATAATAGTCTCTATATTATGAGGTTGAGATGTGGTTTAATCCATGTAAAGGATCAAACACAGTCTCTTGGGTATAAGTTCTCATTGCCCCACTTCCTTTCCTGGCAGAAGCTATGTGAGGGATTCCAAGAAGAGGGTAAATAAATTCTATGAATCTGTGAATGGTGATGCTGGAAGAACTGCTTCAGGAAGGGAAGGTAAATCTGTATCTGGAATATGTATCTGTTGTTGTGAAAAAATTGTTCATCTCCCCGTGATGTAAGGGACCCCAGTGTAATTGATCTATTGTCGTTTGACTGGCAGATACTCCAAGGAGCTGGTACCATGTCGGGGACTCAATGCTACTGAGAATTTAGGCTCTCATCTGGGGGACTAGCCACATGAGGCTGGGTAAAGAGAAGTCCAGGTTTTTGAGCCCATGTGTTTTCTCCGTCTCTGCCATGAGGGCCACTTTGTTCATGGACCCTCTGAGAAAACACTAGTATAGATGAGAAAAGAGACTGGCTGACATTTACAGGATCGTCTTGTCTGCTTAACTGTATCCTCCACTACAGATACTTTTAGGGGGGCATTTACATAAGATATGAATATTTTCAAACCCTGCTTCCAGTTGAATGGCTGGTTCTCCAAGGGAGTATAGTATCAGGCACGTGGTCTCACTCCAAACCCTATGGGTCTCCGCAGGGATTCCACCGTCAGTGTTTACCAGGGCTTTCATAATGCATCTCTGTCTTTCTCAGACGCTGGATATCACTGGATTTTCTGCATCATAAGAACTGAATGATGATCCTCCTCCTGGGACACAGAACTAGCCGGGGAAGAAGTGGTATCAACACAGAGCCCTCCCCTGACTTCCCTGTCTGAAGAAGCCCCTCCCACCCCTCACAGTGACTCCCTACCATACATCTACTTTATTTCCATTGTGGTACTTATCATTATCAGAATTTGTCTTATTCATTTATTTACTTGCTAATTGTCTGTCTTCCCTCCTAGAATGTAAACTTCTGAGGGAAAATAATCTGTTCCATTCATTTCTATCACCTCAGTGTGTGGAACACACATGGCACATAGCAGATCCTCAGTAGCTAGAAGTGGAATCTGTGATTCATGTTAAGATCTCTTCTAGTGTGAATATTCTGTCACTCAGTGTGTCGATAGGCTTTTATAAGTGTTAGCCATTCTTATGATGGTGTATCCTGTTTCAGCTCATCACACAATCTGCATAGCTCAGTGTTTCTAGAAGACCATTATTTTCTGTCAGTCTAGGCAGTCTCTTGTAATGGGACAGCCAGCTGTGGCACAGAAGAGCTATGCCTTTTGGAATCAAGCAGGCACATCTAAGTAACTGTGACCTTGAATGAGGCCATAAGGCATTTTTCAAATGTTTGACCTATGTGGGAAAGCATGTGCGTGCACATGCGCGCACACACACACACACACACACACACCAGCATAGCATTTAGTTTCCTAGAATTCCAGGAAGGCACATGGAGGCCGCCTTTCGCCTGTGAGAATGGGCCTTTGTAACCAAGGAAAGAACCTGGTCCCAGTCCAGTGCAGCACTGGGAAATTCCTCAGAAAAACATCAAGAACAGGGGTGCATTGTTCTTTGAGACTTTTGTGCCTGGGTTATCTGAACTCCTGGGTTCCCATGTTCACTTGATCCCAATCAGTCTCCCTGGAACAGCAGCCAATCTCCAAATTCTGGGCAGTCTGAGATACAGTCAGTAGCTGATCTCCCCAACCCTCCCTGCTGGTTAGCAACTGAAGCAACAGTATTCAAGACTGGACTGGCCAATGGGTCACTGGCCAGGGTCCCTTTCGAAGGGGGCAGTATTCAACTTGTGTTTTAACCATAACAAGGACCCAAACAACAACAACAACAAGTTATAAAATTTGTACAGAGACTATAACTTCATTCTTCTTTCCTTGACAACTGGCATCAGACTCCGAGTTCCTTCTCTTGGCTACACCATGAGAGCCACATGGCAGATACAGGACGAATGTATGGGAGTACAATAGAAAAGGGCATAAATTGAAGATACATTTATTATCTTTCAAATCCACCACGTGCTGAGATGCCAGCTTTGCAGAGAGGTGAGCCTCACTAATGCCCTCTATGGGACCCTCCTAAAGGATCTAGGGTGACTCCACTGAAGTCAGTTCTACTGATAATATCATGCTGTGGTTCTCCTGGAAGGCTGAGAAGTTCCTTATTTCCTGGAGGCTGGGAATTCCTGGGGAGGAGCAACCCTCTGTCCTCTTCCTACCCTAACCCCTCCATCTCTGCAAAGCTAACCATGGGTCCATGTAAAGTTCTGTGCTGAATGAGGAAGGAGTTTCCAGAAGGGAAAGGCAAGCTAAGAAAGGCAAAAGAAAAAGTCCCAGGTAATTTATAACTTCTTGGCCAGGCACAGTGACTCACACCTGTAATCTCAGCACTTTGGGAGGCTGTGGCAGGTGGATCACCTGAAGTCAGGAGTTCGAGACCAGCCTGACCAATATGGAGAAACCCTGTCTACTAAAAACACAAAATAAGCTGGGTGTGATGGTGCATGCCAGTAATCCCAGCTACTCAGGAGGCTAAGGCAGGAGAATCATTTGAACCCAGGAGGCGGAGGTTGCAGTGAGCCGAGATGGCACCACTGCACTCCAGCCTGGATGATGGAGTGAGATTCCTTCCCCCCCCCCAAAAAAAAATGTGTTATGTTTCTTCTTCCTGGCTTTGTTTGAGATGGAGGTGAGAACAGTCAATGGTGTCTCAAATGATTACAGTGACTGAGATTATGCCCAGTTTAAAAGAGAGTAGCTGATGAATTCATGATTTAGCACTGCTGTTGGAAATCACCACTATTTTGGAATCAATGGAATTAAATAAACCACGGCTAGCCATGTGTGGAGTTAAATCCCTTCAATACTAACCCTGTTTAACAAATACTGAATAGCTGAGTGCCTACTATCTGCCAGACACAAGAAAAAGCATAAACTTATTAGACTTTCCTGTATTTGTGTGAAATATTAATAAAAAGTGATTAAGAGATACATCAGAAATCAGTTCCGATAATAAAAAATTAATTTAGTGTTAACCAGCACTTTATTACCCTGTTCTAGGAACTGTATAACTACTTCAAATATATTATTTCACTAGGTCTAGTCTTCCCAATAAGCCTACGGGGTAGATACTACTGTTATTCCAAATTAAAATGAGTGTACTGAAGTGTAGAGAAGTTCTCCTAACGCACATGGCCAGGTGTGGCAGAGCTGAAATCCAAGCCCAGGTGTGGTTACAGATGCTGTTCGTGTGACCACTGCTTCATATTGTTCTTGTGGGCATTGCTACTACAATATTCTGTTACCAAGGAAGGAACAGTTAGAGATGGTCAAATCTGATGTCAACCTTAAAGATGAAGATTGGACTTCCTATTTTGGTTATGATAAATAACTTGTGCCTGCCAGGAACAACTATAAAAAAACTAGATTTTAAAAAGCTGTTGTAAGTATCACAGAGCAAGTAAGGCAGCCAAGATTTGAGCAGCCCAGATCCTAAAAGGAGAGGAACAGCTAGACATGAGCTCTATGATGGCCACTGCATTTTCCCTCAGGGTACTTGATGATGTACATCACAGAGCAGAGACAAAAGGCTTACAGCTGACATAAAAGTAAAATTGAAATTTAGGGCCATTAAGGCAGTCAGGATTTATAAAGCTGAGACCCCAGAGGAAAAAAAAAAGGACTGTAGAGAAGTGAGCCTAAATTGCATCCTGCATAAAAAAGAAAAATAATGTACATTTTCCAATATGTTCCCAACCTAGCATGAGGTTAAATAGCCTTAATAATAGAACTGACAAAGACACTACAACAAAATTATTTTTTATCTTTCTCATGAACTTAGGTACAAAAGTCCTTAACAAAATGTGGTCAGCCGGAATCTAGTAACATATTAAAAGGATAATACATTATAATCAAGTTGGAATTATTCCAAGAATGCAAGGCTGGTTTAACAATTGAAAATCATTACAGACGCTGTGGAATCAAGAGAAGAAAAATGAGAAACTCAAATGACAAAATTTACTGAATAAATGAGAATATGGGGGGAATTGTGATTATCTCAGTAAGTACATTAAGATATGTAATAATTTACACTGATTCGTGATAGAAATGCTAAGCAAAATAGAATTAGCAGGGAATTTCCTTAATCTAATAAAGGTTATCAATAAAAAATATATGACAAATTTTATACTTAGTGATAAAATATTAAAGACTCTCCCTCTCAAATTAGAAGACAAGAATTTCTTTTGTCCCTAGTTTTACTCAACGTTTTTCTAAAGAGATTATCTAGTACAATAAGGCAAGCAAATAAATGGCACAAGGATTGGGAAGGACAGATAAAAACTATTATTTGAAGATGATGTGATACATGTACATTTTTTAAATCATTAACCAATTAGATTAGTAATTTAATTTAGCAAGATTGCTGCATACAATCTCAGTATGTTAAAATAAATGTATGGTGAAAGTAACTGTCTTTGAATTGCTGACAAGATGACCGAATATAAACATCTCTGGTTTGCAGCTCCCAGCAAGATCAATGTAGAAGGGGGGTGACTTCTGCATTTCCAACTGAGGTACCTGGTTCATCTCACTGGGACTGGTTGGACAGTGGGTGCAGACCAAGAAGGGTGAGCTGAAGCAGGGTGGGGCATCTCCTCACCTGGGAAGGGAACTCCATCTCCTAGCCAAGGGAAGCCATTAGGGTCTGTACCCTGCAATGCAGCCCAGATACTACACTTTTCCCATGATCTTCCCAACCCGAAAACCAGGAGATTCCCTCCGATACCTACACCACCACCAGGGCCCTGGGTTTCCAGCACAAAACTCGGCAGTTTGGGCAGACACTGAGCTAGCTGTAGCAGTTTTGTTTTTCGTACCCAGTGGTGCCTGTAATGCCAGCAAGACAGAAATGTTCACTCTGCTGGAAAGGGGGCTGAAGACAGGGAGCCAAGTGGTCTGGCTCAGTGGGTCTCAGCCCCAAAGAGACCAGCAAGCTAAGATCCACTGGCTTGAAATTCTTGCAGCCAGCACAGCAGCCTGAGCTCTATCTAACATGCCTGAGCTTGGTGCTGGGAGGGGCATCCACCACTGCTGAGGCTTGAGTAGGCGGTTTTAACCTTACAGTGTAAACAAAGCCCTCAGAAGTTTGAATTGGGCAGAGCCCACCACAAGCCAGCAAGGCAACTGCAGGCAAACTGTCTCACTAGACTCCCTCCTCACCAGGGAGGACATCTCTGAAAAAAGGCAGCAGCCCATCAGGGACTTATAAATAAAGCCCCTACCTTCCTGGGACAGAGAACCTGGGGAAAAGGGTGGTTGTGGGCACAGCTTCAGCAAACTTAAATGTACCTGCCTGGCAGCTCTGAAGAGAACATTGGATCTCCCAGCACAGTGTTTGAGCTCTGATAAGGGACAGACTGCCTCCTCAAGTGGATTCCTGACCCCCATGTATCCTGACTGGGAGACACCTCTCAGTAGGGGCTGACAGACACCTAATACAGGAGAGCTCTGGCTGGCATCTGACAGGTAACTCTCTGGGACAAAGCTACCAGAGGAAGGAACAGGTAGTAATATTTGCTGTTCTGCCACCCTGCCAGTGATACCCAGGCAAGCAGGGTCTGGAGTGAACCTCCAGAAAACTCCAGCAGACCTGCAGCAGAGGGGCCTGACTGTAAAAAAAACTAACAAATACAAAGGACTAATTTCAACATCAACAAAAAGGACATCCACTGAGAGACCCCATCCAAAGGTCACCGACTTCAGAGACCAAAGGTAGATAAATCCACAAAGAAGAGGAGAAACTGGCGCAAAAAGGTTGAAAATTCCAGAAACCAGAACTCTTCTTCTCCTCCAAGGGATCACATCTCTTCATCAGCAAGGAAAGAAAACTGGACAGAGAATGAGTTTGATGAATTGAAAGGTGGGAAATAAGAAACTCTTCTGAGCTTAAGGAGCGTGTTCTAATCCAATGCAAGGAAACTAAGAACCTTGAAAAAAACTTAGATGAATTGCTAACTAGAGTAACTCGTTTAGGGAAAAACATAAACGACCTGTTGGAGCTGAAAAACACAGCATGAGAACTTTGTGAAGCATACACAAATTTCAATAGCCAAATTGATCATGCAGAAGAAATGATATCAGAGATTAAAGATCAACTCAATGAAATAAAGCCAGAAGACAAGGTTAGAGAAAAAAGAATGAAAAGAAATGAACAAGGCCTCCAAAAAACATGGAATTATGTGAAAAGACCAAACCTATGTTTCATTGGTATACCAGAAAGTGATGGGGAGAATGAAGCCAAGTTGGAAAACACTCTTCAGGGTATTATCCAGGAGAACTTCCCCAACCTAGCAAGGCAGGCCAACATTGAAATTCAGGAAACACAGAGAACACCACAAAGACACTCCTTGAGAAGAGCAACCCCAAGACACATAATTGTCAGATTTACCAAGGTTGAAATGAAGGAAAAATGTTAAGGTCAGCCAGAGATAAAGGTCTGGTTACCCACAAAGAGAAGCCCATTAGACTCACAGTGGATCTCTTGGCAGAAACCCTACAAGCCAGAAGAGAGTGGGGGCCAATATTCAACATTCTTAAATAATTTTCAACCCAGAATTTTATATCCAGCCAAACTAACCTTTATAAGTGAAGGAGAAATAAAATCCTTTACAGACAAGCAAATGCTGAGATATTTTGTCACCACCAGGCCTGCCTTACAAGAGTTCCTGAAGAAAGAACTAAACATGGAAAGGAGGAACTGGTACCAGCCACTGCAAAAACATACCAAATTGTAAAGATCATTGATTCTGTGAAGAAACTGCATCAACTAACAGGCAAAAGAACCAGATAGCATCATAATGGCAGGATCAAATGCACACATAACAGTATTAGCCTTAAATGAAAATGGGCTAAATGCCCCAGTTAAAAGACACAGAGTGGCAAGTTGGATAGAGTCAAGACCCATTGGTGTGCTGTATTCAGGAGACACATCTCCTGTGCAGAGACACACATAGGCTCAAAATAAAGAGATGAGGGAAGATTTACCAAGCAAATGCAAAGAAAAAAAAAAGCAGGGGTTGCAACCCTAGTCTCTGATAAAACAGACTTACTTTAAACCAACAAAGATCAAAAGAGACAAAGAAGGACATCACATAATGGTAAAAGGATCAATGTAACAAGAAGAGCTAACTATCCTAAATATATATACACCCACTACAGGAGCACCCAGATTCACAAAGCAAGTTCTTAGAGACCTACAAAGAGACTTAGACTCCAAAACAATAATAGTGGGAGACTTTAACACCCCACTGTCAATATTAGATAGATCAATGAGAAAGAAAATTAACAAGGATATCTAGGACTTGAACTCAGCTCTGGACCAAGCAGACTTAATAGACACCTACAGAATTCTATATCCCAAATCAACAGAATATACATTCTTCTCAGCACCACCTTGCACTTATTCTAAAAGTGACTGCATAACTGGATGTAAACTACTCCTCAGAAAATGCAAAAGAACGGAAATCATAACAAACAGTCTCTCAGACCACAGTGCAATCAAATTAGAATTTAGAATTAAGAAACTCACCTACAATTGCACAGTTGTATGAAAACTGAATAACCTACTCCAGAATGACTACTGGATAAATAATGAAACAAAGGCAGAAATAAAGATGTTCTTTGAAACCAATGAGAATGAAGACACGATGTACCAGAATCTCTAGGACACATTTAAAGCAGTGTGTAGAGGGAAATTTATAGCACTAAATGCCCACAAGAGAAAGCAGGAAAGATCTAAAATTGACACCCTAAGGTGACAATTAAAAGAACTAGAGAAGCAAGGGCAAACAAAATCAAAGCTAGCAGAAGACAAGAAATAACTAAGATCAGAACAGAACTGAAAGAGACAGAGACATGAAAAACTCTTCAAAAAATCAATGCAGCCAGGAGGTGGTTCTTTGAAAAGATCAACAAAATAGATAGACAACTAGACAGACTAATAAAAAAGAAAAGAGAGAAGAATCAAATAGACGTAATAAAAAATAATAAAGGGGCACCACTGATCCCAGAGAAATACAAACTACCATCAGAGAATACTATAAATACCTCTATGCAAATAAACCAGAAAATCTAGAAGAAACTGGTGAATTCCTGGTCACTTACACCCTCCCAAGACTAAACCAGGAGGAAGTTGAATCACTGAATAGACCAATAACAAGTTCTGGAATTGAGGCAGCAATTAATAGCTTGCCAATCAAAAAGAGTCCAGGATCAGACAGTTTCACAGCTGAATTCTACCAGAGGTACAAAGAGGAGCCAGTACCACTCCTTCTGGAACTATTCCAAACAAAAGAAAAAGAGGGAATCCTCCCTAACTCATTTTATGAGGCCAACATAATCTTGATACCAAAACCTGGCAGAGACACAACAACAAAAAAAAAATTTCAGGCCAATATACCTGTTGAACATTGATGCAAAAATCCTCAATAAAATACTGGGAAACTGAATCCAGCAGCACATCAAAAAGCTTATCTACCACAATCAAGTTGGCTTCATCCCTGGAATGCAAGGCTGGTTCCACATATGCAAATCAATAAATGTAATCCATCACATAAACAGAATCAAAGATCAAAACCACATGATGCAGAGAAGGCCTTTGACAAAATTCAACAGTGCTTCATGCTGAAAACTCTCAATAAACTAGGTATTGATGAAACGTAACTCAAAATAATAAGAGCTATTTATGTCAAACCCACAGCCAATATCATATTGAATAGGCAAAAACTGGAACAATTTCCTTTGAAAACCAGCCCAAAGACAAGGATACCCTCTCTCACCACTCCTATTTAACATAGCATTGGAAGTTCTGCTCAGGGAAATCAGGCAAGAGGAAGAAATAAAGAGTTTTCGATTAGGAAAAGAGGAAGTGAAATTGTCTCTATTTGTAGACGACATGATTGTATATTTAGAAGACTCCATCATCTCAGCCCAAAATCTCCTTAAGTTGATAAACAACTTCAGCAAAGTCTCAGGATACAAACTCAATGTGCAAAAATCACAGCCATTCTTATACATCAGTAACAGAGGAACAGAGATCCAAATCATGAGTGAACTTCCATTCACAATTGCTACAAAGAGAATTAAATACTTAGGAATACAACTTAAAAGGGATGTGAAGGATCGCTTCAAGAAGAACTACAAACCACTGCTCAAGGAAATAAGACAGGACACAAATAGAAAAACATTCCATGCTCATGGTTAGGAAGAATCAATATTGTGAAAATGGCCATACTGCCCAAAGTAATTTATAGATTCAGTGCTATCCCCATCAAGCTACATTTGACCTTCTTCACAGAACTGGAAAAAATCACCTTAAACTTCATATGGAACCAAAAAAGAGCCTGCATAGCCCAGACAATCCTAAGAAAAAAGAACAAAGCTGGCCGGGCGCGGTGGCTCACGCCTGTAATCCCAGCACTTTGGGAGGCTGAGGCGGGTGGATCACGAGGTCAAGAGATCGAGACCATCCTGGTCAACATGGTGAAACCCCGTCTCTACTAAAATACAAAAATTAGCTGGGCATGGTGGCACGTGCCTGTAGTCCCAGCTACTCGGGAGGCTGAGGCAGGAGAATTGCTTGAACCCAGGAGGCGGAGGTTGCGGTGAGCCGAGATCGCGCCATTGCACT
>PVKV010020745.1:0-11504 GCA_004027835.1 Alouatta palliata
GTGTGTGTGTGGTGTGAGTGTGTGAGGGAGTGTGGTGTGTGTGTGTGTATGTTGTGTGAGTGTGTGAGGGAGTGTGTGGTGTGTGTGTGAGGGAGAGTGTGTGAGCGCGCGTGCCTGTGCGTGGCGGGTGTGGGGAGGTTGGAAGCCCAGGTCCCCCTGCCCGGCTCCTGGCTGACCTCTCCGCCTAAGGAGCGCCTGGCGGGACGCAGAGAACGCGAGCGCCCTTTTGTTGCATTCCGCGCGCGTGTGGCGCCTGCAGCTGGGCCTTTTGTCCTGGACGTGGTGCAGGGACAGCGGCCCCTCGCCGCGGCCCCGGGGCCCTCTCCCAGCCCCTCACCCTTACCCGTCCCCAGCCCAGCGTGCCGGGACTCTGGATCGCCTCCAGAGTTCCAACAGTCAGACATTTGCAGCCATTGTTCAGTTTGGCCTCAGCCTGCGTTTCCAGCCTCATTACTTCTTCTCTGTGTCATGTTTTCCTCAAATCCGACGGCTTATTGCGGTCTCAGTCTGCTCAGGCTGTCACAACAAAATACCACAGGCTGGGTGGCTTAAACAACAGCACGATTTCCTCACAGTTCTGGAGCTGGGCGTCCGGGATCAAGGTGCCCGCCTGGCGGTGGCGCGAGTCGCCTCCGGGCCTGGGGCCAGCCTGCCTTGCGCTGCGTCCTCACCCGGCCTTTCTCCTGTGCAGGCTCAGGGACAGCTCCAGCTCCGCGACTCTCCCTTTTCCTCCCAGGACTCTTATCCTGCCAGATCAGGGCCCCATCCTGACGGCTTATTCCCCTCAATTATCTCCCTGAAGTCACATGGAGACGAGGGCTTCAGCCTGTGACAATGACGCACACACTTGAGTCCACAGTACTATCTCAACGTTCTCCCTTCCCAGCCTCTGCTCTCCCCAGGCCTCCATCTGGGCCACCCCCCTCTCCCCCATCCCCACTCTCCAGCAGCCGAAATCCAGGCCGATTTCCTTCCCTTCCTGACCCTCCCTGCTGCCTCCCTTCATTGACCCCCCCGTCGCCCTTGGAACCTCTGTGGATGCGTGTTTTCTGCCTTGAGTACTGGGACTGGTGTATTTACATTTTCGCTCTTCAGACACTGGAAGGTCACCTGCTTTGCTACATTTTTAACCATCTCAGTGTCTGACACTGGTTGCTCAATAAATACTTGCTGACTTTAATTTTAAAAATATGGAACCACGCTATCACTGAGAACATCTATTCAAAACGATGAATGTATCATCCGTTCCTTGAGCCATTCTTTAAATAAGTCTTTCCAAGATGCGGTGTTGGAAACCCACTGTCAGTTTCCTGTAAGAAATTGCCACACACAGAATGGCTTCAAACAGCACACATTTATTATCTAGAACAAACAGTTCTAGAGGTCAGAAGTCTAAAACCAGTCTCACTGCCCTAAAATCAAGGTATCGGCAAGGCTGGTTCCTTCTGGAGACTCTGAGGGGAGAATCTGTCGCTTTCCTTTCTCAGCTTCTACAGGGCGGCATTCCTTGGTTTGCGGCCCCTTCCTTGAATAATTGCAACCTCTCGCTTCCACTGTCTCGGGTTCTACTAACTACATCCTCCTGCGTCCCCCTTATAAGGATTTTTGTGATTCCACTGGACCCACTTAGATAATCCAGGATAATGTGTCATCTCAAGATTTTAAATCACATATCTACCAAGTCCCTTTTCCTGTGTAAGGTGACACATCCATAGGTTCCAGGGATTAGGATGTGGACGTCCTTGGGGGCCGTTGCTGAGTTTACTACACCTAACAGGAAACCATGTCTTTTTCAGTTGAATGTGCTGTGATTATCAAAAAAATCAGTAACATTGTAGTAGGGGTTGTCCTCAGGTTTGCCATTCGAGAAGCTGAGTAGGAGTGGATAAAGGTCTCAGACCGAGGTAGGAGCCTTGAACTTGAGCCTCCGATGTATTGTGTACTCTACATTTTTGAGCTCTAGTGTTTTCAAGTATAAAATAGGGCACCAGACTGCTGCTCCAAAGATGTAGGGAGCCGAGGCCTGTGGAAGACCCCGCATATACCTAAGGATCTGCTTCCTGTCATTCAGGAGAAACTCCTTTCCACCAACCTCGGCGTTTACAACACATCCTCCTCTCTTTTACATGCAACACCTACAAGTGCTGAATTTGTTCGAGAATAAGTAGCCTTTCCAATGGAAGCAATGTTTTCTCCCCTGGCAGACTTAAATGAGGGCCCCTTGGATCCAAAGGCAAATGGCTCACATTTGAACTTTGCGTGCAGCACAACTCAAGCATGCCTGGCTTCCCTTTCATTGTCAAGAACGGCAGAAACTCCTGTTACACACACACACACACACACACACACACACACCCCCACACCCCTTTACTACTAGCTCCACTCCAGGGCACCTGAAGCCTGCGTATACAACTTCCTACTAAATCAGCAAACATTAAGCGACCCCAGTGAGGACAAGGTCCCAAACAGATCACAAGGGCTGCCGAGAGAGAGAGGTACTCCTCACCGTCCTGGTACCCCAATTCTCTCGGCAGCCTCTAAGCACCAGTCTTATCCTTTGCTGCTCATCCTCCACGTTGCGGCACACAAAGTATCCACCTAAAAATGCAAGTCGGATTGCCCCATATCTCATAAGACCCTTCGTGGCTCCTCTGTACAAGGGTCCATGCTGTTTTGAAGGACGTTCCTTTAAAGCCCCACCCATCTCTCCAGCTTCATTGCCAGCCACTCCCTTCCTCACCCCGCAGACTTCACTCAGCCATGCCGGCAGGCACCACACTGTGTCTGGCCTTCGTGCTTCTGACCATGCAGCAGCTCTGTTTCTGATGCCCAGAAACCTCAGCTGGGACACGGTCCCTCCAGGAAGCCTCTGACGACACCCAGCCTGGGTGGGACATTTCTCCTCCATACATGATGTGGTTGCCACTTTGCACTGAAACAGCCATTGTTTGTCACTGGAGGATCCCCTAAGGGCGGTCATGGTGTCCAATCATCTCCGTACCTCCGAAGTCTCATTCAGTGCTTCGAGCTCAGTAGGAGAACTGGATTTAAATGAATTCAGGCAATTCGCATCCCTGCCACAGTTAAGCTGGTGTTAACATAAGCTTGTTCAGCTGGTCTGGACAGCAGCTGATAGACTCCATGGTTGATAAAATCTCCCTGGCAGGCAGCTCAACTGTTAAGCCAGCAAGCCCAGAGCTTCAGAAACTCCCAGAAAGGGGAAATGTGACAGAAGCCAGTATTCGTTACTCACCACCACCGTTTGTTTTCCAGCCAAACGGGTTTCTTAATTAATGGTTTTGTAAAATATTCAGGGGGAAAAAAACCAAATTAATATGATGTTCTCGGATTCCCAAATCCCTGCCAACTATCGTCTGTAACATATTGCCCTCTTGGCAACTGAAGAGCGCCCCTCCTCTCTGCCCAACCCTCTTGAATTGTGGGGGCAAATTCAACAACCCGGTTGGAGGCAATCATGCTGATGAGGTGGGTATTGATGTCACTCGTCTTGGGAGCGTGCACACAGGACACTCACCAGCTGCCTGAAGGCTGGTACATAATCCAAGAGAGCTGTTTTATTTATTTTTTCATTTCCTGTATCCCCTGCCTTGAAATAGTTTTGCAACTCTGGAGGGAAAACAAAGAAGAGAAACATTTTCCTACCAAGTTGGGACTCAACTGATGTACACGGCAGTTAGCAAGCATTAATGTATTAGAATAAATGTACAGCGACGACAGCTATCACTTGTTGACACTAGCTATAATTCAGCTTTCGTAGTATCTCCGTGAGTTAAGAACTGTGGTCCACATTTTATAGACATAGGAGCTGAAGTTCATCTTAACCAACTTTACCAAATGGCCAGTAAGTGACAGAGCCATGTGAACTCACTTCAGCTTTGACGTCAGCGTTTATGCTCTTAGCTACTGTATTCAGCTTTACATCTCCTCACGCTGCCCCTTGGTTCATGAGTTCTCTGACTCATATAATTCTAGGCCCCAGAGGTCCTTGATATAACCACTTTTCTTTTCTTTCTTTTTTTTTTTTTTTTTTTTTTTGAGACAGAGTCTCATTCTGTCGCCAGATGCCAGGCTGGAGTGCGGTGGTGCGACCTCAGCTCACTGCAACTTCCACCTCCCGATTTCAAGCAATTCTCCTGCCTCAGCCTCCCGAGCAGCTGGGACTACAGGCGCACGCCACCACGCCCAGTATTTTTAGTAGAGACGGGGTTGCACCACATTGGCCAGGATGGTCTCGATCTCTTGACCTCATGATCCGCCCGCCTCAGCCTCCCAAAGTGCTGGGATTACATTTCTAACTGCTCACAGCTTTTCTGTTAAAGCAGGACCTCACTGCTTCCCAAAGCAGCTTGTTCCAGATCTGCTCAGCAAAAATTCTGAGCAAGGTCTTTCCCAGGCTCAGTTTAAATCCACTATTGCTCTACCTACTGGTACTAGTTCTGACCTCTGGAACTGCACAAAACCATTCTTCCACAAGATGGCCCTTGATGTGTATAAAGAAAATATCCTAGGCTTGGGCTATACCAGGATTCAGGACTGAGCCCAGGAGCTAGAAACAAAGCCAGTGCAGAAGCTGAATTTTGAGGCAAGACTGGGAGTATAGTGATGGTACCCGGCACTGCTGCTTCTCCACATAAAATCTTGCTTGAACCAACATCCAAATTCTCCGTCAGCCAGATTTTTCTTAAATGATGCAGAACTGGGGCCTTTTTCTCCTCTTGGGACTAGAATACGAATGGCAACTCTCATCATGGTGGCCCAGAGAAGCACTGAGTGGTCAGGAAGGGCCCTCAGATGGTGAGAAGTGACAACAGAGGTTCAATGGAGACAGTCACTGGGCATGCCCATACCCTCCCTGCATACAGAGTGTGCCTCATGGAAACACAGTGGCCAGGCCTAACCGTTGATCCCAAACCCTGCTCCTAACCTGCAACCTGTACAGATTTCAATTTGTCACAAACGATTATTTTTTGATTTTTTTAAAACATGTAAAAACTTTGAGAGTGTGCTTACCTTGACAGCCATACAATAACAGACAAAAGGCCATCATTTTTAGGCCCTTGACCTAGAGCGTGTACTGAATCTGAGTGACAGACTCTTAGGGTCTCCCAAGAGCATTGACCCCTGGTTACATATGAGACCTGGACCATAGGAGACTTACATACTTGATGACTCTTCTGGAAATAATGTGTATCCCGGTCCTGTGTGGTTTGTTCCCCAGCAGCTCCACTCCTCTGCTCACAACCATGCCAAGCTCAGCAGCAGTCAGCTCGTCACATCCGTTTGCGTATTCACTTTGTGGTGTCATTCCTTGGAAGGCTTGGCCTGTACGAGAGGAATATTTGACAGCTGCTTTGAGTTTTGACTCACTACTGCAAAAGGGTAAATGCTTGAAAACTGATTTCCTGGGGAAAGAAACATGACTAAGAGGAAACCTGAAGGTTTAGGAACAATAGCACCTTAACGGGAAATGAGGCACTTGGGGAAGCCGGCATGAACCAAGAGTTAGGATGAACCTTTGAGTTGGACCAGTTGACGGAACAGTAGTTTTTCCATGAGCTAAAACTGGTATTTTCCAATCCTAAAAGCATTTCTTAAACTCAGCTTCTAAGAACCTTTTTTTTTTTTTTGGTGCCATAATGAGAGGGGGAGGGTTTTTTTGTGGTGGTTTTGCGTATTTTGTAAAAACAAGAGCTACTTTTAAATATTTTAAGTTATTTGCAGCACGTTTTGTCTTAATCTGGAAGTGGGAGTTTTGAATTCTGCTAAATATTGTTCTTTCTTTAAATCCTTTGTTTTCCTTAGGAAAGTCCCAGGGCTCTTGTTCTTGTTTGTATGCTGGCTTGCTCCCCAAGTCTTCTCAGTTGAACTCTGTTTTTCCCCATTTTATGGGCTGCCTGGGAAAAGGAAGACTACATGGTTGGAGTGTAAATAGTGGGGATCTGAGTCAGAAGATAGAAGCTGTCACGAACCACCAGGTCAGTAGACGCTTCCCACTGTTACAAACCCGAGAATAGGTGTATGTCTCCCCAGGGTCCACTATATTGGGGGCACTGTGGCTTGAAGGTGGGGTGAGAGGTATAAAGTGGCAAATCTTACTATTAACAAAAGGGCATTATGCCAGTTATGTTCCGTCCCATGTGTCTACAGAAGGAATGAGACAGTCTTCCAAGTTGTCAGCAAAATGATCACGTAAACGAGAAGTTATCATCACTGTAAACATATATTAGTTCACAGATTATGGAAAACGTTGAAAAGCTTACAGAACGTATGTCCATTTACAATGTAGAATGTGTTCAAATAATTAGCTTTTAAACGTAATATTTTCATGATTATATAACAAATATTAAGGGGAGGGACAGCGGGGGGTGGGGAGTTGGGGAGGGATAGCATGGGGAGAAATGCCAGATATAGGTGATGGGGAGGAAGGCAGCAAATCACACTGCCATGTGTGTACCTATCCAACAATCTTGCGTGTCCTTCACATGTACCCCCAAACCTAAAATGTAATAAAAAATATATTTAAAAAAATAAATATTAAAATACAGACGAACAAAAAGACAATAATGAATTTAAAATTATTCATTGCTCAAAAAATGAAACACAGAATAATATATAGTCCAGAAATTCTGCTTTGGGGTACATACCCCTAAGAATTAAAAGCAGGGACTCAAATAGATATTTATACACCTGTGTTCATAGCAGCATTATTTACAATAACCAAAAAGTGGAAACAAACCAAGTGTTGACAGATGAATGGATAAACAGCATGTTTTACGTAATATTATTCAGGCTTAAAAAGGAATGAAATTTTGACATAAGCTACAACATCAGCAACCTTGAAGACATTATTCTAAGTGCATAAGCCAGACACAAAAGGACAAATATTGTACAATTCCACTTATATGTGGTACCTAGAGTAATGAAACTCACAGAGACAGAAAGTAGGATGGTAGTTGCCGGGGCTAGGGGAAAGAGGGAATGGTGAGTTATTGTTTAAGGAGTATGGAGTTTCACTTTGGAAAAATGAAGATATTCTGTGCATGTGTAGTGGTGATGGTTGGATAACCATGTGAATGCTCTTAATGCCACTGAACTGTGCAGTTAAAATGGTTAATATGATAAATTTTATGTTATGAATATTTTACCATAATTAAAAATTCTTCACTAACAAAGGAAGTACAAAACTTATAATCCAAAAACTACAAAACGTTGTTAAAAGAAATAGGAAACCTAAATAAATTGAAAGACATCCATGTTCATGGATCAGAAGACTTAAGATGGCAATACTTTCCAAATCATTAAGATAGGAATACTCCCCAAATTAATGTACAGAGTCAGTGCAATTCCTATTAAAATCCCAGCTGGCTCCTTTGCATAAATTGGTAAGTTGATTCTAAAATTTATATGAAAATTCAAAAGACTCAAAATAGCCAAAATGTCTTTAAAAAGAAGGACAAAGATAGAGGACTCATATTTTCTTATTTCAAACCTATTACAAAGCTATAGAAATAAAAATGTGGTACTGTCATACGATAGACATATAGACCAATGAAATAAAACTTAGAGTCCAGAAACAAACCCCCACATTTATGGTCAGTTTATTTTCATAAGAATATCATCACAATTCAGACAATTCAACAGGGAAAGAATCGTCTTTTCAGCAAATGATGCTAGGACAATTAGATATCCACATGCAAAAGAAAAAAAATGGACCTCTATCCCACACCATATCCACATGTAAAATGCAGCAACAACTTAAATATAAAAGCTAAAACTAAACCCTCATATACTACTGGTGGGATTGTTAAATAGTGCTGATACTTAGAAAAACAGTCTGGCAGTCCTTCAATGACATAGAGTTGCCATATGATCCAGCAATTCTGTACTCCTAAGAATATACCCAAGAGAAATGCAAATATGTATCTTCACAAATACTTGTACAAGAACTTATAACAGTATTATTCATAACAGCCAAAACAATCCAAGTGTCCACGAACTTTAGAACATTTTTATCACCCCAAAAGAAACCCTGTACTCATTAGCAGTCACTCTCCATTTCCCACCGCCCATCCCCAGCCCAAGGCAACCACTAATCTTTCTGCCTCTATAGATTTGTCTGTACTATACATTTTATGTAAATGGAATCATATAATATGTGGCCTTTTGTGACTAGCTTCTTTCACTTATAATGTTTTAAAGTTTTATCCATGTTGTAGCATGCATCAGTAATCGTTCCATTTATGATTGAATATTACATTATATAGACATGTCACATTTAACCCTAACTGATGTGAGATGGTATCTCAATGTAGTTTTGATTTGCATTTCTCTAATGACCAGTGATGATGAGCATTTTTTCATATGTTTGTTGGCCTCATGTATGTCTTCTTTTGTAAAGTGTCTGTTCATATCCTTCACCCACTTTTGAATATGCTTGTTTGTTTTTTTCTTGTAAATCTGTTTTAGTTCTTTGTAGATTCTGGATATCAGCCCTTTGTCAGATGGGTAGACTGCAAAAATTTTTTCCCATTCTGTTGATTGCCGATTCACTCTAATGACTGTTTCTTTTGCCATACAGAAGCTGTGGAGTTTGATTAGGTCCCATTTGTCTATTTTGGCTTTTGTTGCCAATGCTTTTGGTGTTTTGTCGTGAAGTCCTTGCCTATGCCTATGTCCTGAATGGTTTGCCTACATTTTCTTCTAGGGTTTTTATGGTGTTAGGTCTTATGTTTAAGTCTTTAATCCATCTGGAGTTAATTTTAGTATAAGGTGTCAGGAAGGGGTCCAGTTTCTGCTTTCTGCACATGGCTAGCCAGTTTTCCCAACACCATTTATTAAACAGGGAATCCTTTCCCCATTGCTTGTTTCTGTCCAGTTTGTCAAAGATCAGATGGTTGTAGATGTGTGGCATTGCCTCCGAGGCCTCTGTTCTGTTCCATTGGTCTATATCTCTGTTTTGGTACCAGTACCATGCTGTTTTGATTACTGTAGCCTTGTAGTATAGTTTGAAGTTCAGTAGTGTGATGCCTCCCATATTGTTCTTTCTGCTTAGAATTGACTTGGCTATGTGGGCTGTCTTTTGGTTCCATATGAAGTTTAAGGGGGTTTTTTCCAGTTCTGAGAAGAAGGTCATTGGTAACTTGATGGGGATAGCGTTGAATCTGTAAATTACTTTGGGCAGTATAGCCATTTTCACGATATTGATTCTTCCTAACCATGAACATGGAATGTTTCTCCATCTGTTTGTGTCCTCTCTTATTTCGTTGAGCAGTGGTTTGTAGCTCTCCTTCAAGAGGTCCTTTACCTTCCTCATTAGTTGTATTCCTAGGTATTTTATTCTCTTTATAGCAATTGTGAATGGCAGTTGGTTCTTGATTTGGCTCTCTTTAAGTCTGTTACTGGTGTATAGGAATGCTTGTGATTTTTGCACATTGATTTTGTATCCTGAGACTTTGCTGAAGTTGCTTATCAGTTTGAGGAGATTTTGGGCTGAGACGATGGGGTCTTCTAGATATACAATCATGTCGTCTGCAAATAGAGACAATTTGACTTCCTCCTTTCCTATTTGAATGCCCTTTATTTCTTTTTCTTGCCTGATTGCTCTGGCTAGAACTTCCAGTACTATATTGAATAGGAGTGGTGAGAGAGGGCATCCTTGTCTAGTGCCAGATTTCAAAGGGAATGCTTCCAGTTTTTGCTCATTCAGTATGATATTGGCTGTTGGTTTGTCATAAATAGCTTTTATTATTTTGAGATACATTCTGTCAATACCTAGTTTATTGAGGGTTTTTAGCATAAAGCGCTGTTGAATTTTGTCAAAGGCCTTCTCTGCATCAATTGAGATAATCATGTGGTTTTTGTCTTTGGTTCTGTTTATGTGGTGAATTATGTTTATAGACTTGCATATGTGAACCAGCCTTGCATCCCCAAGATGAATCTTACTTGATCGTGGTGGATAAGCTTTTTGATGTGCTGTTGCAATCGGTTTGCCAGTATTTTATTGAAGATTTTTGCGTCTATGTTCATCATGTATATTGGCCTGAAGTTTTCCTTTCTTGTTGGGTCTCTGCCAGGTTTTGGTATCAGGATGATGTTGGTCTTATAAAATGATTTTGGAAGGATTCCCTCTTTCTGGATTGTTTGGAATAGTTTCAGAATGAATGGTACCAGCTCCTCTTTGTATGTCTGGTAGAATTCGACTGTGAACCCATCTGGACCTGGGCTTTTTTTGGGTGGTAGGCTCTTAATTGCTGCCTCAACTTCAGACCTTGTTATTGGTCTATTCAGGGTTTCGACTTCGTCCTGGTTTAGGCTTGGGAGGATGCAAGTGTCCGGGAATTTATCCATTTCTTCCAGGTTTACTAGTTGATGTGCATAGAGTTGTTTGTAATAATCTCTGTTGATGGTTTGAATTTCTGTGGAATCTGTGGTGATATCTCCTTTATCGTTTTTTATTGCATCTGTTTGATTATTCTCTCTTTTCTTTTTTATTAAGCTGGCTAGTGGTCTGTCTATTTTGTTGATCTTTTTGAAAAACTAGCTCCTGGATTTATTGATTTTTTGAAGGGTTTTTTGTGTCTCTATCTCCTTCAGTTCTGCTCTGATCTTAGTTATTTCTTGTCTTCTGCTAGGTTTTGAGTTTTTTTGATCTTGCTCCTCTAGCTCTTTCAATTTTGACGATAGGGTGTCAATTTTCGATCTCTCCTTGCTTCTCATGTGGGCATTGATTGCTATATATTTTCCTCTAGAGACTGCTTTAAATGTGTCCCAGAGATTCTGGTACCTTGTGTCTTTGTTCTCGTTGGTTTCGAAAAACATCTTCCTTTCTGCCTTCATTTCATTGTTTATCCAGTCAACATTCAAGAGCCAGTTGTTCAGTTTCCAAGAAGCTGTGTGGTTCTGAGTTAGTTTCTGAATTCTGAGTTCTAACTTGATTGCACTGTGGTCTGAGAGACTGTTTGTTATGATTTCCATTCTTTTGCCTTTGATGAGGAGTGATTTACATCCAATTATGTGGTCAATTTTAGAGTAGGTGTGATGTGGTTCTGAGAAGAATGTATATTCCGTGAATTTGGGGTGGAGAGTTCTGTAAATGTCTATTAGGTTTGATTGGTCCAGGTCTGGGTTTAAGTCCTGGATATCCTTGTTAATTTTCTGTCTTATTGATCTGTCTAATATTGACAATGGTGTGTTAAAGTCTCCCACTATTATTGTGTGGGAGTCTAAGTCTCTTTGTATGTCATTAAGAACTTACCTTATGTATCTGGGTGCTCCTGTATTGGGTGCATATATATTTACGATCGTTAGCTCTTCTTGTTGCATTGATCCTTTTACCATTACATAATGTCCTTCTTTGTCTCTTTTGATCTTTGTCGGTTTAAAGTCTATTTTATCACAGATGAGAATTGCAACTCCTGCTTTTTTCTGCTCTTCATTTGCTTGGTAAATCTTCCTCCATCTCTTTATTTTGAGCCTTTGTGTAT
>PVKV010020745.1:11604-39218 GCA_004027835.1 Alouatta palliata
ATCTCTGAGTACTTGCTTGTTCGCAAAGGATTTTATTTTTCCTTCACTTATGAAGCTTAGTTTGGCTGGATATGAAATTCTGGGTTGAAAGTTCTTTTCTTTAAGGATGTTGAATATTGGCCCCCACTCTCTTCTGGCTTGTAGGGTTTCTGCTGAGAGATCTGCTGTGAGTCTGATGGGCTTCCCTTTGTGAGTAACCTGACCTTTCTCTCTGGCTGCCCTTAGCATTTTCTCCTTCATTTCAACCCTGGCGAATCTGATGATTATGTGCCTTGGGGTTGCTCTTCTTGAGGAATATCTTTGTGGTGTTCTCTGTATTTCCTGAACTTGAATATTGGCCTACCTTGCTAGGTTGGGGAAGTTTTCCTGGATAATATCCTGAAGAGTATTTTCCAGCTTGGATTCATTCCCTCTGTCACATTCAGATACACCTATCAAACGTAGATTAGGTCTTTTCACATAATCCCATATTTCTTTGTTCATTCCTTTTTACCCTTTTTTCTCTAATCTTGCCTTCTCATTTTATTTCATTGAGTTGATCTTCAACCTCTGATATCCTTTCTTCTGCTTGGTCAATTCGGCTGTTGAAACTTGTGTATGCTTCGTGAAGTTCTTGTGTTGTGTTTTTCAGCTCCATCAATTCACTTATATCCCTCTCTAAGTTGTTTATTCTCGTTAGCATTTCGTCAAATCTTTTTTCAAGGTTCTTAGTTTTTTGCATTGGGTTAGAACATGTTCTTTTAGCTCACAGAAGTTTCTTATTACCCACCTTCTGAAGCCTGATTCTGCCAATTCCTCACACTCATTCTCCATCCAGCCTTGCTTCCTTGCTGATGAGGAGTTGTGATCCCTTGTAGGAGGAGAGGCGTTCTGGTTTTGGGTGTTTTCATCCTTTTTGCACTGGTTTCTTCCCATCTTTGTGGATTTATCCACCTGTCATCTTTGTAGTTCTTGACTTTCAGATTGGGTCTCTGAGTGGACGTCCAGTTTGTTGATGATGAAGTTATTTCTTTCTGTTTCTTAGTTTTCCTTCTACCAGTCTGGCCCCTCTGCTGTAGGACTGCTGAGGTCCACTCCAGGCCCTGCTTGCCTGGGGATCACCTGCAGTGGCTGCAGAACAGTAAGGGTTGCTGCCAGTTTCTTCTGCTATCTTTGCCCCAGAAGGGTACCCGCCAGATGTCAGTCTGAGCTCTCCTTTATGAGGTGACTCTTTGGATATAAGGGGGGTCAGGGAGCTTCTTGAGGAGACAGTCTGGCCTTTATAGGAGCTCAAGTGCTGAGCTGTGAGCTCCATTGTTCATTCAGAGTTGCTGGGCAGGTACGTTTAAGTCTGCTGCAGCAGAACTCATAAACCCGTTTTCTTCCCCAGGTGCTCTGTCCTGGGGAGTTAGGGCTTTATGAGTTTCCCTTGTGCTGCTGCCTTTTTCTCAGGGCTGCCCTGCCCAGCGAGGAGGCAGCCTAGTCACTGTCTGCCTGCAGAGGCTTTTCTGAGCTGCTGTGGACTCCGTCCAGCTGCCGTGTGACCTTCCCTGCAGTCCTGTTTATACGGGTGTAGTTAGAACTGCCTCGGCAATGGTGGGCTGCCTCTGCAATGGCAAACTACCTCCGTAGTGGCAGACTGCCTCCGTAATGGCGGATGCCCCTCCCCCACAGAGCTGGACCGTCCCGGGTTCAGCTGTGCTTGCTGTGAAACTCTCAATCCAGAGCATTTCCAATTGCCGTTTTTTTGTGGAGGTGGGACCAGCTGAGCCTGGTCACCTGGCTCCCTGACTCAGAGCCTTTTTTTTCTTTCTTTTTTTTTTTTTTTAGTTGAATGGTTGACTATCTCCCAGGTATTCCAGCCGCCTGTTGAAAAGGCGCCAGGATCTGTGTGATTTCCCGTGGGGCCACCCACTGCGCCGGCTGAAACGTGGGTGCTGAGATTCGTGGCGCTTTTTTGCCTGGGAATCTCCTGGCCTGGCTGCCTGTTTCACTCCCCCTTTTTAATCAGATGAATGGAAGACTGCCTTCCAGGAGCTCTAATCGCCAGCTAAAAGGGCGCTCGGACCTGTGTATTTTGTATGAAGAGCCGCCGAGCCGGGGCGCCGGCAAAACAGCCGTGCTGGCGACGGGTGGGGCTGCTCCGCCTGGGAATCTCCTGGTCTGTGGGCAATAAAAATCCATCTGGAAATGCGGCGTCCCTCACCCTTCCTGCTTTTACTGGGAGCTGCAATCCTGAGCTGCTCCTAATCGGCCATCTTGGATCCCTCCTGGTATGTTTATATTCTTTTTTTCTTCAGATGTTTTTAGATTCTTAAATAGAATTAAGGTTGTAATGTTTTACAGTCTATATTTTTATTTAACTATATAATTCCATGCCATTAGTGTTGTATGGAATTATTTTATTTTATTTCATTTTACAATTGAACTGTCAAATATTTAAACAATATCCTGTAGTTGGACTTTCGTTTTAAACTACTGGCACTTTTAAATAACATCATGATGAACATTTTTTCAGGTGAATTTCTTAGGCGTCTGTAATTATTCCTTGGTGAATTCTGGAATCGGGTATTATGGTCAAATTATATGCACATTTAATAGCCTTTGAAATGTATTACCCAACTGCTCTCCAAAAAGGATGTATCTGGCATATGAAAAGATGCTCTGTATTAGTAGTCATTAGAAAAATGCAAATCAAAATCATAATGACATCCCACTTCACACCTACTAGGATGACTATAAAAAAGACAGACAATATGGAAGGTGGAGGTTGCAGTGAGTTGAGATTGCACCACTGCACTCCAGCCTGGGTATCAGAGACTCTATCTTTAAAAAAAAAAATGGCAATAATAAACGTTGACAAAGATGAGGGAAATTGGAACCACTGTGCATTTTGACGGTTCCTTTAAAGTTTAAACATAGTTACAAAATGACCCAATAATTCCACTCCTAGGTATATTCCTAAGGGAATTGAAAACATATACACAAAAACCAGTACATGAATGTTCATATAAACATGATTTATAATAGCCAAAAAGTGGAAACAACCCAAGTGTCCATCAACTAATGAATGAAATGCAGTCTATTCATACAATGAAATATTATTCAGCCATAAGCAGTGATGAAGGGCTGATACATGCTACACATGGATGAACCTTAAAAACATTATACTAAGTGAAAGAATTCAGACAGAAAGACCACATCTTACATGATTTCACTTACACACATCTTCAGAACGTGTAGCTCCATAGACATGGAAAGTATAGGCTGGGTGTGGTGGCTCATACGTGTAATCCCAGCACTTTGGGAGGCCGAGGTGGGAGGATCACTTGAGCCCAGGAATTGGAGACCAGCCTGGGCAAGATGGAGAGACACCGTCTGTACAAAAATTTAAAAATGACCCAGGCATGGTGGTGTGTACCTGTAGTCCCAGCTACTCAGGAGGCTAAAGGGGGAGGATGGCTTCAGCTCAGGAGTTCAAGGAATTCAGGTAGATCCTCATAGCAATAAGAGAGCGGAATTCAAGCATCTCCACAGGGTGTTTCCACCACTGCCCCACCACATCCATGGGGACACCAGAAAAAAATAAAAGGTAGTGTAGAAATGAACTCCATAATCGTATATCCCTCCTCTAAGGCCTGCAGTGCCTCATTCACTGGGTCCACTCTGACCTGCAGAACAACTTTTTCTTCAAGTGCCTTCACTCTCTTCTTTTAGATATTCTCTACTCACAAAGAGGTCTTCTCCGATTCTGTTTAAGGCTCTTGCCAGAAGAGCTAAAAGGGTGATTTTGGAGGAGGAGCATTTGCTTAGGCAAGGAAAAGGGCCATTTTCTTCTGGTCCTCAGTCTTTCTTTTCCCCGGCAGGAGCAACAGAACCTCAGGAAGCAACTCAGTAGAGCCACGACCCTCCCTGGTCTGCCCATCCACCGCCCGTCTCAACAGCTAGCCCAAGGCTCTGCGAAGTGGCAAGAGCTGAGATCTGAGAGCACTGAGACTTGCTCCTCCAGGACACAGGGGCTTCATCCAAACTCCCAGGTACTTGCAGGGGCCTTTGCGGTCGGCAGGCGTGGCTCTGGTGAGCTCCTTGGCTTTTCTCTGTTGACTCCACTAGAAACAGTCATGTAGATTCTGCTCTGGGCTCGCTGAGCAAGGACACTGTGCAGTGTCTCATAACATCATAGCGTCTCATAGAAAGCTCCACGTGACAAAGTCCTTTTAGAATTCACTGGGGGCCATCTATGGCTATACCATCCTGAATGCGCCCGATCTCGTCTGATCTCGGAAGAATTCACTGGGGGCCCACTTGAGGGAGAAGGGTGGGAGGAGGGAGAGGATCAGAAAAAAAATGCCTGTCAGATACTACGCGTAGTGCCTGGGTGATGAAATAGTCTGTATACCAACCTCCGGTGACACGAGTTTACCTGCACCTGTATCCATGAACCTAAAACACAAGTTAAAAGAAAAAAGGAATGACACGCCAGAGAAAGTCCTGTCCCCTCAAGGAAAAGGTGCATTTTTGAATAAAAAGAATGATGTGAACCACAGGCAGGCTGGACCAGGAGTAACAAAACTAGAGGGATTCCAGCACCCGCCTCTTGGTGTCTTCACACAGTCTCCAGGGAGCATCTTCCTCTGTGCTTGGACCAGAGCCTCGTCATTCCCATTATACCTTTTCTGTCGATGTTGGCTCTAATCTCTGAGAAGGAAAAACGATTATAGGGAATTCTAGAAGCCCACAAAGACCTCCGAGATCTGTAGGGTGTGAAAAGGGAAGGAGAGCAGATACTGTTATTGGCATTCACTCTTTGCTGCATTAGTGGATAACCCAATGAACTGACGTGTGAATGCATGAGTGAGTAAAAGAATAGGCCAATAAATCTGTCCATATTTGATAAGGCCAATTTTCTCCAAGCTGAAGCTCTGCCTAGGGTAAAAAATTAGGTTCTTCCTGCCCTTGTTTAGCGACCTCAGGCTGTGAAAGACACCCCAACTCACTCCACGCTGGCCATTTTGCTCTCAGCTCCGTTCCCACTCTTCTGTGCTCTGCTCTGTCTTTTTTTATATATATATGTAAAGTATTTATTTGTAAATGATCATCTTCTATTCCAAAACCCATAACACTCTGTATACTTCAAAAAATTCAATTTTTGCCAACGTTAGATACTATTATACAGAACAGAAAACAACAAAAAGCTGGTAGGACAAATACTGGTAGGATGTCAGGGTATCGTACAAGAGAGGAAAAATATTCGGGAAACAAATTTCATACAGCTATTTATCAAGAGAAAAATATATACAATTGATTTATTCTGTAAGATAAAAATACATCATGCCGTGTACAAGTTTAGAATGGCATCCCTGAGTATACCAACAGTTTACAGTCCACTCGAATTGTGCACGCAAAACTTCATTTTATACTTAGCCTGTGAAGTGTCAGTACCAGAATTTTAAGTACAAAATAAAAAGCTAAGCTGGTTCAAATGCTGATTAAGTTTCTACAAGCAAACACAAAACAGTGTTTTGTTTTTTTTTTTAATTAAAGAAATGTAAACAAACAGTTCATACAAACACAGTAGGGGGCTAGGAGCCAGCACATGGCCTCTACATTCTGCAAACTGGTTAGATTCTGTCCATAGCAGAGCAGGGGCGGGAGGCTGGAAGATGGGGAGAAAGAGCGAAGCCCTTATTAGCCTTTCTGTGTGTCGCGGCATTGCAGTGTGGACTCCTCGGCTCCCGCTCGGGTGCAGTGACAGTGGCAGCAGGTATGTCAGCAGCCTCAACAGCATGGTGGTTGGTGGGCCGAGGCTCACATGGGGTCAGGCTGGCAGGCGTGATCTGGGTACCTGGTTCCAGCAGTAGCAGCGGGAGTGCGGGCTCTGTCTTCTTGGAGCATCAAAATGTCATCGCAAGAGCCCAGCAGCGACAGCCTCCCACTGTCTAGGTTCTCAGCTATAGGCAACACCGTATCCCTGTTGGCTCTCCTGCCTAAGGTGATCCAGTCTCCTGCCCTTCTAGTTCATGGCTAATCTGACCTCTCTCCCTCTGCTCCTTTGGCCTTCCCAGTGTGTCTGTAACCAACTCCCTGTCTGCGGTTCTCCTTGTTTGAAACACATGGCGTGATTTTTGTTTCCCCGACTGGACATCGATCCACATGCCTTCCGTCTATAGATCTGTAACAGCCCCGGGAGCTTGCCTACACATCGTTCCCATGTGTGTTTTCATATGAAAATAATTCTGTGACTGAAGAAGATTTCTCTCAGGGGCGGTGTGCCTTTCATATCCCTCCCTTTCTTATGAGAACTACGGACAGATTAACTGTGGCTGGGCTTGGCCCTGTCGGCCTTTCATAGCACAATCAACTGCCCCTCTGTGGGGTCATCTCCATCATAAATGAAGAACAAATGAATCCCTTCATGGTTTGCAAAAGCTGATCTTGTGAATTTCAACTCATGTCACTACAGCCTCCATTAGAACTCAGCTGCATGGGATTAACGGCTGTCATACAGCAAAGCAGGGGGAGTCCCTGAAGAGGGCGTCTGGGCAGCTGAGTACCCCACTTTGGAGCATGGCTGGGCAGGATTTTAAACACGAGGGGCCTGTTCTGTGGGCTTTTCCTGTGGTTTTCCACATTCCACAGTTGCAATGTGTTTGAACGGCAAAGAAGGTGTCTTCGGACCCGTCTCCTCCTTGGCCGTGGGGTGTTGAACGTTGGTTACCATCTGTGTTTCGGCCGCTGTAATATCAGTTGGTATCAGAGGGACTGTCACTGTGTTTCTTCCCATCGTCATTCACTCGACAATGAGATGGATGGATGTTTACATTTTTTTGCCAAAGTACAAGCTGCCTGCTTAGATATGTAGCCACATTTTTTTTAATTGCACATTTTGAAGTACACAATTCAGTAGTTTTTAGGATATTCACAAGGCTGTGCAACCATAACTATTATCCAATGTGAATTATTTTCATCACCCCCCAAAAAACCCAGACCCTTTGCAGTCACTCCTTATTTCTCCAGCTCTCAGCCCCTGGCAACCAGTAATTTATTTTCTGTTTTTACCTATGTGCCTATCTTGGATGGACACTTCTCATAAATCATAAAATAGGTGGCCTTTTGTGACTGACTTCTTTCACCTAGCATAATGGTTTTTTGTTTTTTGAGGAGTCTCACTCTTTCGCCCAGACTGGAGTACTGTGGCCTGATGTTTGCTTACTGCAATCTCTGCTTCCCGGGTTCAAGTGATTCTCCTGCCTCAGCTTCCTGAATAGCTGGGATTACAGGCATGTGTCACCTCGCCTGGCTAATATTTGTATTTGTAGTAGAGACAGGGTTTTGCCATGTTGGCTAGGCTGGTCTTGAACTCCTGACCTCAAGTGATTCGCCTGCCTCAGCCTCCCAAAGTGCTGGGATTACAGGTGTGAGCCACCACGCCCGGCCCAACTTAGCACAGTGTTTTTAACTTAAATCCATGTTGTGGCATGTATCAGTACCTCATTCCTTTTAATGGCTGAACAATATTTCATCGTATGGCAAGACCACATTTTGTTTGTCCATTCATTAGTCGATAGACATTTGGGTTGTTTTCACTTGTTGTCTAGTATGTGTAACGCTGCTATGGACATTCGTGTGCAAGTTTTTGTGGGAATATGCTTTCCATTCTTTTGGATATATATCTAGGATTAGAATTGCTGGGTCACACAGTAACTCTAGCTTAAGCTTTTGAGGAACTGCCAGGCTGCTTTCCAAAGTTGCCATGCCATTTTATACTTCCACCAGCACTGTAAGAAGGTGCTAATTTCTCCATGGCCGCGATTTGACCGTGATTAGACTTACCAGTCCTAAAGTGTGCAGGATCTGACATATTTTCATCCAAAACTTAGGACAGGGATTGGCAGGGAGGTGTCCAGGGTCTCACCTGGAGGTGATATGCCTGGAGGTCTGTTTTGCTGCCCTCCGGAAATAGCTGTGGGAATGTGGGTGGCCATACTCACCTACCCACATCATTTTCCATGATTAAATGTCAGCTTATAGGACGTTCTGGGGCAGGGGGTTTGTGATCAACATTTGCAGTTCTTTTTATCCTCTTCCTATATTTGGAGACTACTCTACTACATAAAGTGAAACCTGAAATGCCACCCACCTGCTTTTCCAGGACCCCTGGAACCAACTTATCACCTGAGCTTTGAGGAGGAATCCGGTGACCGTGTGGGGTCCACCCTTCTGATGAGGGGCCCCAGCAGTGCTATCAAGAGTCATTTTCACTTGCTTGCAATGTGGCCATACTCTCATGTATCCTGTGTGAGGTACACACTTGCTAGATAGGGGTTTCAAATCAGTAGCTTGCTGGCTGAAGCTGGTTAGCGAGTGCGTTCTGTGTGGCCTTCATGATTTCCTAAAGATAGGAAGATTTCACAGAAAAATCCAGAATTGTAGTTTATCCAAAAACAATCAGAAGCTCCGGTGGCCCTGAGTCAGCTTTCCACATGAGGCAACTCCCGGCTGGGGCTGAGAGCTCATGGGTGAGGCACGAATGGGGGATGAACCCTTGGGTCGGCCCCTGTGCCACCTCCTTCACTCTCCCCACTTACCTGCTTTGCCTAACTGCCCCCTCAAAATGAATTTGTGAGAAGTAAGAGGATTCCTTCCCATGTCTTCACACAACACAGCCCTGCCTGTTGAGCACACGGGCCTGTGGGTGTACTAACCCCCTAAGCACCCATGGGGGTCTGCAGTGAGCTGGCCTTCCTTAGAATGGTGGTTCCTAGAGTTGGCTACACGTTATAATTACCTGGGGATTTTTATTTTTAAATTCCAAAGCCCAGCCACATCCCAGACCCATTAAATCACAACTTCTGGGGTGGGATATGAGTAGTAATGTCGGCAAATGCTTAACAACAGGCTCCTTGGGAGGGAAAGCCCTGACCTGTAACATCTGCTGATTACTGTGGTGTAAATATTCCCATCATGGCTGATTTCCAGCTGCAACGTGCCTTCACGGAATGCCGAACTGAAAACATGCTGAGCGGCAAACCGTGACACAGTGTCTTCATCACGCAGAAAGAACATCTAAATAAGGTTGGGTGCAGTGGCCCACGCTTGTAATTCCAGTTTTTTGGCTGGCCAAGGTGGGAGGATTGCTTGAGGCCAGGAGTTTGAGACTAGCTTGGCAGTATGGTGAGGCCTTGTTTTAGGGAAAAGAAATTAGCTGGGTGTGGTGGTGTGCATCTGGGATCCTCGCTGCTGGGGAGACTGAGATGGGAGGATCACTTCTGCCCAGGAGGTCAAAGCTAGTGAGTCATGATCACTGCACTTCAGACCCTGTCTCAAACAAAAACAAACAAAATGTAAAAAGTCTCAAGAGCATAGATAATAGTTAAATGTATTCAAACAACTTGGAGGTGATGGGTTTTGAATATTTATGACTTTCATCTTTAATATAATTTATTTCATTGTAAGTTTTTTTTTTTTTTTTGAGACGGAGTCTTGCTCTATCGCCAGGCTGGAGTGCAGTGGCGCAATCTCGGCTCACCGCAACCTCCGCCTCCTGGGTTCAGGCGATTCTTCCGCCTCAGCCTCCCGAGTAGCTGGGACCACAGGCACGTGCCACCATGCAAGGCTATTTTTTGTATTTTTAGTAGAGACGGGGTTTCACCATGTTGGCCAGGATGGTCTAGATCTCTTGACTTCGTGATCCACCCGCCTCGGCCTCCCAAAGTGCTGGGATTACAGGCGTGAGCCACCGCGCCCAGCCCATTGTAAGTTTATATGTGTATAATTTAATTTTAAATAGTGACTGTATTAGATACCTGACTCACAAAATTTCTGAAATGGAAAACATCAGCTCTGGTGAGCAGGTACACACCAGCTCCAGTTCACTATGGGACAGGCGGCGGTAGTTTTTTGAAGCTCCCTAGTAATCCCAAAGTGCAGACAAATTTGGTATCCACTGCTTGAGATCAGTGGTTTTCGGATTTAAACTTGCATCAGGATAGCTTGGAAGGCTTGGTGATACACACGTCGCTGTCCCCACCACACCCCCCAATTCCTGATGCAGTAGATCTTAGGATGGGGCCCAGGAACTTGTCCTAACAAGTTCCCAGGTGATGCCACAGCTGCCAGTCCAGGGACACTACACTTTGAGATTAAAAAGATGCCAGCCTCGGGTTCTAGTTAGCTTCCTTTTGCAAGCTGGACCAGGCATGGTTGAAGTCAGTCCGCCCTCACCCTTGTCACAGGTAGTAATTCCTTGCCAGAGGGTGGCAGGCACAATGAATGGCAGGGGCCTAGGTGCAGTGCTCTTATCTTGAGGATGCCGTGGAAGGCTCTGCACCTTCTCCAGTACATGATTCCTCAGCCTCCCACCCACACTTCCAAGGCAGAAGGTGAGGGAGGTGGGCAGGGAGCAGGCAGCAGAGCTATCACTCTGAAAGCCATTACCAGCTCCCTCAAGGAAGTCACAATTGCCTGACCTCTATGGACACTGGCCAGATATTGGTAAGCTGGGATCTGGAGGAATTGGAGGAATGAAGACTGAGGCTAGACAAAGGGAGACAGCTTGGTTAGCCCTCATATTCAAAGGCTAAGGAAAGTCAGAGGCTATGCTAGAGTTTTCCAGAGAAACAGAACTAAGAAGATTAATATACATATATATATATATATACACACACACACACACACACACACACACACACACACACACACAGATACACACACAAATATATATTTATGTGTGTGTATCTATCTGTATATATATATATCTCTCTCTTTCTCTCTCTTCTTAATCTTTTTTTTTTTTTTTTTTGATACGGGGTCTCACTCTGTCGCCCAGGAGTGCAGTGGTGTGATCCTAATGGATATGGTTGGCTCTGTGTCCCTACCCAAATCTCATGTCGAATTGTAATCCCCAGTGTTGGAGGAGGGCCCTGGTGGGAGGTGATTGGGTCATTGGGGTGGATTTTCCCCTTGCTGTTCTCATGCAATCTGGCTATTTAAAAGCGTGTAGCACCTCCCCCTTCACTATCTTCCTCCTGCTCCAGCCACGTAGGACATGCCTGATTCCCCTTTGCCTTCCACCATGGTTGTACATTTCCTGAGGCCTCTCCCGTCATGCTTCCTGTACAGCCTGCAGAGTCGTGAACCAATTAAACCTGTTTTCTTTATAAATGACCCAGTCTCAGGTAGTTCCTGAGGCAGGTTCCCACCAGCACTCAGCAGGTGCAGTCTCCCGGAGAGCTAGGTACTGAGCCGGCCGTGGTACCCTGAGGAACGCCTGACTTGCATCTCTGGTTTCTACATCTCCAGCGCAAGCTGCTGGCACACAGTAGTGGGGCAAAACAAGGAGCAGGGAGAGCTGGGATTCGTGCGCACATGGCTGATGACCGCTGGCTCATTTCTGCATGAGCAAGTATGGCACACATCCTGATGACAACCACATGGGGAGCTCCCACTTCAATGAGCCAAGGCTGGGCGGCACACTTCTGCTGTTCTTGGCTACAGAGCGGCCTGTGCTCTGTGGCCAGAGTGACCATGACACACACTCAGCAGGACGGGCGGAAGCCATGATTGAGTGATGGTTTACTGATCCTTCTGGTGAGAGGAGTTCAATAAAGTACATGAGAATTCTTTGAAGGTCAAGTTGATAATCAAAGATAGATAGATACGGCGATGAACATATTTTGCATCCCAGTGGATACACGTCATTTTGCCATCTGGAGTTACCACCAACTGGGTAGACCCTGGTGGAGTCTTCTTCCAAATCCAGGAGCCCAACAGGCTGTCTGAGAGCACAGGTGTGGATGATCGGCTCATGGAAGAAAGAGCATCTCAGTGATCACCAAGTAGACCATAGATGGAGGAGCTGTTCAGCACCAGGATTAGCTATTGTGGTGAGAGAAACTACCAGAGGGCCCTGAGCACAGTGAGATAGATGAGATGGATGGGAGACCAAATCTAGGTGAGACGAGTCCCAATAGTATCATGTCCAAGCATCTCACCCTTCTCCATGTGCTGCTTAGTGGAGCCAGGGCCAGGAACCTGCAAACTACATTTCTTAGATTCCTAGACAGAGGGCCTCTTTTAGGTTTGCCAAAAGGAGGTGTTAGAGAGAAACTGACAGGAGAGCGGAGGGGAGACGGAACGCCCCTCCCGATTTTCCTGTTCCTTCCTGTATAGCTCCAGCAGGAGCAGTTGGCTTCAGCCTCCAGCTCCTCTTTTCACTCCCAGAAGCAGCCTCGCCTGCTGAATGCCAGGTCTGAAGAGGATATCAAGATACTGTCTAAGAAGGTCTAGAATGGCATCCGAAGTGTGTTCATCTGGTTTTGAGAGAAGATCAGGGCACCACGAGGCCAAACGTTATTATGAGGAGTAAGGCATGTCCAGAAAGCCACCTTCCTCTGTACTATCTCTCTGGAAATGGAGGACAAAGAGCTCAAACAGGCGCTTCAGAGAATAAGCTACAAATTGCTAAAAATAAAAAATAAAAAAAGTACATAAACAAACAAAAAACTGGCCAGGGGTGGTGGCTCAGACCTGTAATCCCAGAACTTTGAGAGGCCGAGGTGGCAGATCACTTGAGCCCAGGAGTTCAAGACCAGCCTGGGTGACAGGGCAAGACACTGTCTCAAGAAAACAAAAACAAGCAGATCAAAACACACACACACAAACCATGCTATAACCACGAACATACACAAAAGTTCAACTTACCAGTATTTTTTTTAAAAAAGAAAAAAATCAATATTAAAATGTCATTTTCTACTCACATTGACAAAATTATGTGAGGATGATAAACATTGATTCTCAAGAAATAATCACTGATGAGCACAAAATAGATTACATAACAGATTGTTTGTTAGGGTGTTATTTATGATGGTGAGAAAGTTAAGTTACATAGCAAACAGAGTATTAAATGATATGAAATATTATTTAGATATTGAAATAATCCTGTAAGTAAATGTATATTGCCATATAAAATGTGTGTGGAATAATATTACTTAATAACGTTTAAAAATTTAAATAGGAAACATATACATCTAGTATGATCCCATTTATATGAAATGTATGAATGTATATGTATGTGCATATACACACACATATATACAATCGTACATCTATTCATGGTAAGGGTATGTTTGGAGAAAGATGTTGTTAGATGATTTCATCATTGTGTCAGCATCAGAGTGAACTTACACAAACCTAGATGATCCAGCCTACCATACACCCAGGCCGTATGGTATAGCCTATTTCTCCTCGGCTCTGAACCTGTGCAGCATGTTACATTACTGAGAATTACAGGCAATTGTAACACAATGGTAAGTATTTGTGTATCTAAGCATATCAAATCATAGAAAAGGAACAGTAAAAATACAGTATTATAATATTTCTGTTGTTGACTGAAACATCATTAGGCGGTACATGACTGCATATGAAAGAGATATATTTTTTAAATAATTTATTTATTTTACTTTAGGTGCATACTATATCTCACATTTCTCCCCATGTTATCCTTCCCCACCCTCCCCTCCCTCCCCACCCCCCATTGTCTCTCCCCTAACCCCCCCAACTGTCCCCTGTGTGTGATGCTCCTCACCCTGAGTCCACGTGTTCTCGTTGTTCAACACCCACCTATGAGTGAGAACATACGGTGCTTGGCTTTCTGTTCTTGGGTCATTTTGCTGAGAATGATGGTTTCCAGATTCATTCAAGTCCCTACAAAGGACACAAACTCATCGTTTTTTATGGCTGCGTAGTATTCCATGGTGTATATGTGCCACATTTTCTTTGTCCAGCCTATCATTGATGGGCATTTGGGTTGGTTCCAGGTCTTTGCTATTGTACATAGGGCTGCAATGAACATACATGTGCATGTGTCTTTATAGTAGAACAATTTATAGTTCTTTGGGTATATACCTAATAGTGGGATTGCTGGGTCAAATGGAATTTCTATTTCTAGATCCTTGAGAAATTGCCACACTGTCTTCCACAATGGTTGAACTAATTTACACTCCCACCAACTGTGTAAGAGTGTTCCTATTTCTCCACATCCTCTCCAGCATCCGTTGTCTCCCGATTGTTAATGATCGCCATTCTAACTGGCGTGAGATGATATCTCATTGTGGTTTTGATTTGCATTTCTCTAAAGACCAGTAATGATGAGCATTTTTTCATATGTTTGTTGGCCTCATATATGTCCTCTTGTGAAAAGTGTCTGTTCATATCCTTCGCCCACTTTTGAATGGGGTTGTTTGTTTTCTTCTTGTATATCTGTTTTAGTTCTTCGTGATTCTGGATATTAGCCCTTTGTCAGAAGAGTAGATTGCAAAAATTTTTTTGCCAGTCTGTGTCTTTTGATTGGGGCGTTTAGTCCATTTACATTCAATGTTAATATTGTTATATGTGAATTTGATCCTGCCATTTTGTTACTGGCTGGTTTTCTTTCTCATTAGTTGACTCATTTTCTTCATTGCATTTTTGGTCTTTGCCAACTGGTTTCTTTTGCAGTGACTGGTACTTGTTTCTTTCCATGCTTAGTGTTTCTTTCAGGAGCTCTTGTAGGGCAGGTCTGGTAGTGACAAAAATCTCTCAATAATTGCTTGTCCGTAAAGAATTTTATTTCTCCTTCACTTATGAAGCTTAGTTTGGCTGGATATGAGATTCTGGGTTGAAAGTTCTTTTCTTTAAGGATGTTGAATATTGGCCCCCACTCTCTTCTGGCTTGTAGAGTTTCTGCTGAGAGATCTGCTGTGAGTCTGATTGGCTTCCCTCTGTGGGTGACCTGACATTTCTCTCTGGCGGCCCTTCTCCTTCATTTCGACCCTGGTGAATCTGACAATTATGTGCCTTGGGGTTGCTCTTCTTGAGAAATATCTTTGTGGAGTTCTCTGTATTTCTTGAATTTGAAATTTGGACTGCCTTGCTAGGCTTGGGAAGTTCTCCTGGATAATATCCTGGAGTGTGTTTTCCAGCTTGGATTCATTCTCCCCATTATATTCAGGTACACCGATCAAGCATAGATTAGGTTTTTTCACATAATTCCATATTTCTTGGAGGCTTTGTTCATTTCTTTTCACTCTTTTTTCTCTTGTGTTGCCTTCTGTTTTTACTTCATTGAGTAGATCTTCAGTCTCTGATATCCTTTCTTCTGCTTGATCGATTCAGCTATTAAAACTTGTGTTTGCTTCACGTAGTTCTCATGCTGTGTTCTTCAACTCCATCAGGTCATTTATGTTCTTCTCTAAGCTGGTTATTCTAGTTAGCATTTCGTCTAACCTTTTTTCAATGTTTTTGGTTTCTTTGCATTGAGTTAGAACGTGTTCCTTTAGCTCTGAGAAGTTTGTTATTATCCACCTTCTGAATCCTGTTTCCGTCAATTCTTCGCACTCCTTCTCAGTCAAGTTGTGATCCTGTGTTGTTGAGGAGTTGTGATCCCTTGAAGGAGAAGAGGTGTTCTGGTCTTTGGTGGTTTCACCTTTTTTGCGCTGTTTTTTCCCCATCTTTGTGGATTTACCTCAAAAGAGATATTTTTAAAAGGAAAGTTTTTAAAAGTCCTGATGCCCAGGCCATACTCAAGCCAATGAAATGATAATAATTTGTTGAGTGGGACTGAGCCCTCAAGCACTTCAGGTGAATACAATGTATAGCCACAGTTGCAAATCACTGATCTAAGCACATCCCACCTTATTCTATATACTCGCCTCTTCACCTCCAAAATTAAACTTCTCTTTTTCTATGTGTTTCCCAATCTATTTCTTTTGGTAGAATTTGGCCCTCAGGCAAATAGAGAATCTCAGTGTTGGTTTGCTACAAAGAAGCCTGGAGCAGGCCGGGCACAGTGGCTCACGCCTGTGTTCCTAGCACTTTGGGAGGCTGAGGCAGAAGGATCGCTTGAGCCCTGGAGTTCAAGACCAGCCTGGGCGACATGGTGAAACCCAGTCTCTACAAAAATTAGCTAGATGTGGTGACATGTGCCTACAGGCCTAGCTACTCAGGAGGCTGAGGTGGAAGGATTCCTTGAGCCCATGAGGTCAAGGCTATTGTGAGCTGTGATCACACCATTGCACTCCAGCCTGGGCAGCTCAGTGAGATCCTGTGTCGGAAAAAAGAAACCTGAAGCATTTTTGTGGTCAGGATGTCTAGAATGTTTTAGGTGCCAGTCTGAGTCTGCTTGAGTGAATTATCCACAGATATCACAGGTCTCAGGTTGAAAGAACCTTCTGAAAGTAGTTCTGAGCAGAAGCCTGAAAAAGAAACACACAATCACATACACAGCAGGGCCAGGGCTGAATTCCCAGCTGGCTGGGAAAAACTACCAAATATTTGATGTTTATACCATGAACTCTCTTTCATTAGTGACCTTTCATTAAGTTGAATCATTTCCTTTGGAAATAAAAGAAAATGCCTCAATTGTTTTTGACAAGTTCTCTTCATCTTTGAAAATATTTTGTAAAATGACTTCTTGTATTTGCAACCTCAGACTTCCTCTAGATTTTGTCTCTATTGACCTAAGCAGACAATTACATAATGTTATTGGGCAAACTCTTAATTTCGTAGAGAAAAACTTCACATTGGAGTTGAGGGATCTCTTAGACCTCACCATCTGCAACCCCCTCCTCCATCTGATAGCTGGGGAGCTGAGATCCTGAGAACATCCAAAGGCCTTGGTTGGGGTTAGCCAGAAATTAATAGCTGAGCTGGAAATGGAAGCAACTGTTTGCCACCTCCTTTAGCATGATTTTTGCCAGATCACACTGTGTGGGCCGTAAGTATTTCATTGCAACTTTCTCTGGTTCCACCAGATTGCTGCCTGGTTCAGCAGTAAGGTGCATGGCCTCCTGGTGTCAGCATGCCCTGGTTCAAATCCTGGCTTAGCTAGATACTAGCTGTGAGAATTTTGTCAAGTTACTTAACCTCTCTGTGTCTCAGTTTTCTCATCTGTCAAATGGGGATTCACAGGATTCTCATAAGGTTTAAATGGGTTAATTCAAGAAAGGAATTCAGAGCAGTGCTGGCCATAGTAACAGCCACTTTTACGTCCACGAGGCACTTTTATCCTATTGTCAGGCACCAGCCCCACTCTTCCTTCACTCTGGCTTTATAGCCCCCTCTTGGTGTTCCATTTCCCATGCTGAGCCCTGAAAGTCTGTGTCTTGTACCAGACAGGAGGGGAGGGAGCCCTCACACCCAAACAGGGGGAAAAGCTGCTCAGCTTGTGCTGAAGTGAGAGGATGGAAGGCTTAGGACTGGGAGCAGACAAAGGGCTCTAGGATCAGCGGTTTCTGAACACTTTTGTTCAAAGCATTGTTCATTCAGCCTTTCATCAGCTCCTCCTGACTAAGCCACTTGGGATGATTACCTTCCTCCAATAAGGATCATTAGCATTTTTCACAGCTAAAAATGCTAAGAACTTTCATATATGTCATCAGCCACTTGCACCGCAGCCCCGCTTGGCCTCTGAGGTCTGGCATGGGCCTGGGCTGACCCCTCCCTTCCCTGTCCCTGCCTCCGCCTTTGCCCAGTGGACACAGATGGCTTCTGCCAGTCATCAAATGCTATGGCCTTTTCTTACTGGGTCCTCTCCTCATAATACCTGGTAGTGAGAGCTGGTGTTTTGCCCCATTTTATGAATGAGGAAGCTGAGTCTCAGAAAGACTTGCTGAGGCTGTGGGTAAATGCATGGAAGAGGCCCCTGGGTCCACAACTTCTGTTTGCTGCTTCGCATTCTCCCGGACTCCACCCCGCTTCTGGCACCTGCCACCATGGCTTGCCTCTTGCTTCCCTCATCCTTGTCCTCAACCATCCATGTGCATTCACTCTGGGCTTCTCTCCCTGGCCACTCATATTCCATAAAAATCTATCTTCTTTTCTTCTCACACCTCTTCTAGGACCTAGTTTGAGGCTAGATCCTTAGTGAACGTGATTCTGCCTGAGATAATAATGGTCCAAAATGGATCCATGAGTTACTACTTTCAGGAAACCGAACTCATATTTAGAATGCCTTCCTCGAATCAAAATGCCATCCCCAAAGGGAATGACTCATGAATGATGGAAATTTCTGCTACCTTGGCAGGCCAGAGGGTCAGCTGCTGCCATTGGTGAAGCTAGCCTGTGGAGAAGCGGACAGAGGCCTGAGTAAGCCTAGTGGCTGAGTCACCTTGAGCACATGGCTCCCCTCACTGACCTCAGTGCCTCTGACCCTCCAATGAAGGGGCAAATCAGATGTCAGCTGAGATAAATGCCAACCCATGTTCCATCTTCTCTGAAGTCCCAGTACACACAGCCGTGGGTCTGTGGATCTTCCTCAGAATATACTGGTATTTTGCCTTCATCTCTCCTACCATCCTTATGGGGAGTTTCAGATTACCTAGAAAAGTCCCAGTTCATCATCTCCCTTCCACTAGCTTTGAGGTGTATCAGGCTTTTTTCACCTCACCCCGGCACCCATTTTCCTGTTTGCTTCTTGTAGACAGAGAAACCAGAAACAGGAAATCAAGAAAATGTTGAATTCAGTGAATATTTCTTTAGTAACAATTACCTGTCAGGCACATGAGGCAAGTAAGAAGGGGCAGGGGTCATGATTTTTGCCCTCGGGACCCCAAACTACAGTCCAGTCTCAGGTGGGGCTAGATGAGGACCTAGGAGAGGAATGAATAAGAGCTGAGGGGGTTGGAAGGAGATTCGCTGAGCCTGGAGTTGCCCGGCAAGGTACAAGGGACAGTCCCACTGAAGACAGAAAAGTGACTCAGCACAGGGTGTTGTCTTTCCTTTGCGTTTATTACACAAACAAATAGCAATGATGGAAATCATGGGGAAAGAAATCATCACAATCGTCCCGCTAACACATCAGATATATTCATTTTTCCAAGTCCTTTTCCAGGCCCTGGCGACATTTATGCAAAATGGTATGTTGTGGGAAACACAGCACGGGCCCAGTTCCACATCCAGCTGTTCTCACTTAGCCAAGCGTGTGTCTGTGCCGCTACACAAACTTCATCGGTTTAACAGCTGCACAATATTTCACTGGGTGCTTCTGCCAATACCACCACCAATGAATGGATGTGCAGGCTTCCTGAAGTTTATGTGCTGATTAGTGCTGCTGTCATTCTTATTATTTTAAATGTTTATTCATTTGTTAAACACAGAATTGTTCTATTTTCTGTATTTCCTTGATAAGTAGAAGGGTTGAACATGTATCCGTTCTTTTCTTTGCTAATTACAGCTTCTCTTGCTGGAATGATGGGTTTGGGTTCTTTAGTTACCCTGGATCCACTACCATGTATGTAGGGTGAGCGACAGCCCTGACTTGCTCAGGACTGAAGTGGGTTTCCTGGGCATGGGGCTTTCAGGGACCCCCCCCCGAAGATCCAGGGTGAGTTGGTTACCCTATTTTTATATAATAGGCTCAGCAATTGTGCAATTAGTTCTTGATGAATTCTATTCCATGCTTCCAAATAAGCCTTCCCTTCTTTCTCCTCTGTAATAGTCAGAATAGAGTCATTACAAGAAATAAATGAAATCACATAGTTCAGGCACTTAGAAAAGCTCCTGGAACATGGTATTTAATACAGTTAGGGGAAGAGGACACAGCATATTGATTACGACTGTGTTGCGTAGAATCACACCGCTGGCATTCAGATCCTCCTTGCTTGGATTCCTCCTCTGCAAAACTGAGATAATCATTACCTGCATTATACTTATTATGAAGATTAAATGAGCTAATCCAAGCAAAACACGCAGAATAGGGTCTGGCAAATTGTAAGCCCCCAGACGCTAGCTTCTCTTTATGGTAGTGGAAATGTCAGTCATATGTACCAATCACTACCATTGTTGGTCATCTACCACATCTCATGTTGTTGCCCAATAGCGCTTCACTTTGACACGTACAGAAACAAGGACTCCAAGTGGTGAGGAAGTTTGCCCGGATGACCCAGGTGGTGAGGACCAGAGCCAGCTGGCCCCAGAAGCAGAAGCTGTCTCACTTTATGAGCAGCGTCTTCACTGGGAAGGGGCTGGACACTGCCCGGAGGCTGACTCACGCTCACCCGAGGTCATCTTTTGCTTTTTAATTGTGGTAAAATATGCACCACGTGAAACTGACCACTTAATTTTGACGTGTCTATTTCAGTGGCATGAAGCACATCCACAATATTGTGCAACCATCACCACCATTTCCTGAGATTATCTTTTTACAGTTTTTTTTTTTAGTTTGGTCATATGCTGACTCTTTCCACACTTACACCCCCCTCACCGTGTCCACAGCTTCTACACGAGAGACAGAGGGTTTTGCCTCCCACGAGAGCCCTGTGAGCCACCAGTGACCCTGATGTAAGCTGAATATCATCCGCTTGCAGTTACACAAGTGCCAGTAATACTGAGTTTGTGGCTGTGGCCACAGATGCCTCACCTCTCCCCTCTCCTCTTCCTCCCCTGTGTCCACTGAGGCATTAACAGGACTCAGCAAGCTGAGATCACAAAGGGATCAGCATTGTTTTTTAAAAAGTATTTGGAGAAGTGTCCGTTCATAGTCTTCAAACACTTTTTGATGGGGTTGTTTGTTTTTTTCTTATAAATTTGTTCAAGTTCTTTGTAGATTCTGGTTATTAGCCCTTTATCAACCATTCTCTTGGTTGCTGGTGCACTCTAATGATACTTTCTTTTGCTGTGCAGAAGCTGATATGAACAGACACTTCCCAAAAGGAGACATTTATGCAGCCAACAAACACATGAAAAAACGCTCATCATCACTAGTCATTAGAGAAATGCAAATCAAAACCATATTGAGATACCGTCTCATGCCAGTTAGAATGATGATCATTAAAAAATCAGGAGACAACAGATGCTGGAGAGGATGTGGAGAAATAGGAACGCTTTTACACTGTTGGTGGGAGTGTAAATTAGTTCAACCATTGTGGAAGATAGTGTGGCGATTCCTCAAGGATCTGGAACTAGAAATACCATTTGACCCAGCAATCCCATTACTGGGTATATTCCCAAAGGATTATAAACCTTTCAACTGTAAAGACACATGCACACGTATGTTCATTTCAGCACTGTTTACAATAGCAAAGACCTGGAACCAACCCAAATGCCCATCAAGGATAGACTGGATAAAGAAAATGTGGCACATATACACCGTGAAATACTATACAGCCATAAAACAGGATGAGTTCATGTCCTTTGCAGGGGAATGAATAAAGCTGGAAACCATCATCTTCTTTTTCTGAGAAGAAACTCTCTTCTCAGCAAACTGACACAAGAACAGAAAAACAAACACTGCGTGTTCTCACTCATCAGGAGGTTGGGGGACTGGGGAGGACTAACATTAGAAGAAATACCTAATATAGATGATGGGGGGATGGGTGCAGCAAACCACCATGGCACGTGTGTATCTATGTAACAAACCTGCACCTTCTGCGCACGTATTCCAGAACTTAAAGTATAATAATAAAAACAAATAAATAAGAAAAAAGGTATGTGGAAGAGAGAGGAGTTTGTGCTGTATCTGGACAGATGCTTTTGTTTAGGGAGGTGATGCCCCTGGCCTCTCTGTCCAGGAGACTGTAGGACCCGGGACTGGGAAATCTTCCATCATGCTGTGACTAAAATGAGACCTGAAGCCTGTGAGTTTGGCCCCGGTTCAGACGCTCCTGAGAACACGGCCCATCAGTCCCTGCACATTAAGGCTGCTCAGGGACTGGAGGGAGCCTCCAGCTTCCCATGAGCGTGCAAGGCTTCAGGAGAGCTGCACCAGCAGTGGGGTTGGGCCAGGAGTGAGGGTGGACTTCCTTCCCCCGAGTTTCCACCCACCTTTTCTTTGAACTCTCTTCAGCTCTTTATCCCATTCATCTTCTGCCTTCTATAGACCATGGACTCTGGAGGGTGGGACACCATCTCATGGCTGTGTGTGCTTGAGCATGCAGGTGCTTAGTCACCTGCATTGCCTCAGAGAAGGGCGGGTGCCTTAGGAGTTTGGTCCTGTGCTAACTATGACAAAGGACTTCGAATATGAAAATCATAATACTAAGCACTTTCTCTCTCTCTCTTGTGAGACAGGTCTCACAAGACAGGTCTTTTGGGCTAGAGTGCAGTAACACAATCATGGCTCACGGCAGCCTTCAACTCCTGGGCTCAAGCAATCCTCCCACCTCAGCCTCCGAAGCAGTTGGGACCACAGGTGTGGGTCAACAAGCCTGGCTATTTTTTTATTTTTTTATAGAGAGGGTGGTCTCACTACGTAGCCAAGACTGGTCTTGAACTCCTGAGCACAGGTGATTCAGCCTCCCAAAGTGCTGGGATTACAGGCGTGAGCCGCCGCGCGCAGGCCAAACGCTGTTAGTTTGGCAAAATTAGCTGGGTCTCATGGTGTGTGCCTGTAATCCCAGCTACTTGGGAGGCTGAGGCAGGAGAACCACTTCAACCTGGGAGGTGGACATTGCAGTGAGCCACGATCGCACCACTGCACCCTAGCCTTTTGCACAGAGTGCAAAAAAAAAAAAAAAACCCCAAAGAATACAAGTTGGCAAGGTGGCAGCCTCTGGGGGAAGGCATTGGCTGGGAGGTGAACTGCATCCTCGAGGTGTTGTTCTGCTCCATGATTCTGGGATGGGCTGAGGATGTGTTCACAAAGTGCCATCACCCAGAGGGAGCTCAGAGGATGAGCAAAGAGCGAGCAGCTTCCCGAAGAACATTTCCTGTGTTTACTCACTGTAGCTTAAGCAGAAGGTGTCTGCTACGGTGGCTTTGCCTGGAATAATTTGTAATTGACACAGTTTTCGTGACCTTCTCCGGGTTTCCCCTTGGTTTTTTTTTTCCGGTTAACAGAATAGTGATGAGTAATTTTATCTGACTTCACTGTGACATCAACTGGCGCATCTCCTGAAGTAGCCTTTTGTCTACTGACTGCCCTTCAGGGGGATGTATTTATATTTATGTCTCGTTTATTCGCCTCCTCTGTGGATTGTGGTTTTCCGGGAGAGAAGTAAATTCCACTTTAGGAGAAAATGGAAAATCCAATTGTTCAATAGACGATAAATCGCATTTCCTCTCTCTTTTTTCAAAAGATGAGCTGTTAAGAGTCACATGTTAGGAATGGTCTTCATGCTAGAAATACGCAGCTCCCGGTGTTTACACCGTGTGAGTGTCTGGGGTATGTTTGGCTGCCATTTTCACCCAGTTGTGATTTTTTTTATGTTAACGCTCTGTGTCACTGGGCCCACTACACCAGAACGTGAACGGATGCCCATCTGTGTTGGCCGATGACTCGGCTCTTCACAAACAGGCCGCCGTTCATGTGGCCACTTTCTACTCTCGCGCATTCTGCTTCAGAGATCCTGGGTCACTTAGCACTGTGTGGGTACTCTGGGCTGTCTCCACTGCCATGTCTTTACCGTGCCATCACCCTTGCAAAAAAAAAAAAAAGCCTTCCCACTTATTATCTGCTTTGATGGCTCCTGTAAATCGTTTTGGCACCAGTTCAGCCGTGCCCCTGTATCCTGGAGATCGTCACAGGCCTCTGGTCTAGCTGTAGCACCCACCATTCCCCTCTGTCACATGCTATCATGATCGTACTTGTGTGGGATCTCCCTGCAGGCAAAGACCTGACTTCGTGCCTTATTCATTCTTATATCCCAGGGCCTTTGCAATATAGCGCGTGGCATGATGTAATTGCTCAATAAATCCATTTAAATAAAAACAAAGCAAATATCTCTATAGAAAAGGATTCAATTCACTATGCCACTTTCTCCATGAAGACTTCTTTGATCCTTCCAACCTGGAAGACGCTTCTACCTGTGGGCTTCCATTCATTCCACCTGTGCCTCCCTTTGAACCTGACACCTTTCTGATTTTCCATTCTACCAGCAAACTTCCTGGCCCTCAGGAAGCGCTAAGTGGTCACCAGATGAAAGTTAGTTGTAAACAGAACTCAATTTGCTCACAGTCAAACAGAAATAATCATTCTGGAATATTCTGGCATCAGGGCAGTTTTTCCCTCACATTGTAAAAACAACATTCCTAGGAATCCAGAGAACTTCAATCCTGAAACAGAGTCTTCTGTGTGGGTAGTATCTCCATCTTTCCCTGATTGTAGAGGTTCATGGAATTTGTCATCGTTGTTCTTGAGGTTCTCAGAATTTTTAAGGCCAACAGTTGGGCTTTAAAGAACTTGAAAGGTCATGTAGACCTTTAAAGCCACTTTATCTTAAGGGTTGAGAAACCGTTGTCTAGAAACACAGATCATTCTTCCTTTGGGTATATACCCAGTAGTAGGATTGCTGGGTCAAATGGTATTTCTAGTTCTAGATCCTTGAGGAATCGCCACACTGTCTTCCACAATGGTTGAACTAATTTACACTCCCACTAACAGTGTATAAGCATTTCTGTTTCTCCACATCCTCTCCAGCATCTGTTGTCTCCTGATTATAAAGACACATGCACACGTATTTTTATTGCGGCACAGTTCACAATAGCAAAGACTTGGAATCAACGCAAACAGCCATCAAGGACAGACTGGATAAAGAAAATGTGGCACATATACACCATGAAATTTTATGCAGCCATAAAAAACGATGAGTTCATGTCCTTTGCAGGGGAATGGATAAAGCTAGAAACCATCATTCTCAGCAAACTGACACAAGAACAGAAAACCGAACACCGCATGTTTTCACTCATAAGTGGTGTTGAACAATGAGAACACATGGACACAGGGAGGGGAACATCAAACACGGGGACTGTTGGGGGCTGGGGGGCTGGGGAGGGATAGCAGAGAGGGATAGCATTAGGAGAAATACCTAACGTAGATGACGTGGTGATGGGTGCAGCAAACCACCATGGCACGTGTATACCTACGTAACAAACCTGTACTTTCTGCACATGGACCCCAGAACTTAAAGCATAGTAATTAAAAAAAAAAAAAAAAAGATCATTCATCAAGGTAAGTCAATGGCCAATAGAGTGGGTCCCATCTGTACTCACCCTCTCTATGTGGATATAGTGTGGGCTGATCAAGCTATGATACACAGTAGGGTCTGATTGTTGAGCCTGATATGCAGGAAACTTGACTTAATAAACCCTCCTGACTGAGTCTAAAGGGGGAGCATTATTCTCCCTGTCACTGATGAGCTATGAAGCTCACGACCCTCAGAGAGTCTAAACCAGCCCAGGATACTGGGTCAGTGCTCTGAAGAGAGGAACCAGAAGGCCTGAAAAATGCTAGGCCTGATTGTAGCCTTCATCTCTTTCTGACAGTCACCCCCATCATGTCTAGGGCTGACTGAGGGAAGAATCCTCAAGTGCTGAGGGAGTAGTGAGTATTTAGGAAAGGCCATTTAGAACATATGTACTGTGTTCAGCAAGCCATTATCACAGTCACCAGGTCAGGGGTCCATGAGAGTAGTGAACTGACACTACTTGCCCACAGCCCTTGGCACAAGGCCTGGCACCTAGCAAAGACTGCCCAATCCACATTTTTCGGGTTGAAATCGAGTCAGGTATGCACACTTCACCAGTGTGTTTGTCAAACCTGGAGTGACGCAGAGAAGATAGCAAGGTCGCTGTGCTAGGATCTCATGCAAATCATAAAGGGATACAAGCATATATAGGAATGCTGGGCACAGTGGATCACGCCTGTAATCCCAGCACTTTGGGAGGTCGAGGCAGGCAGATCACCTGAGGTCAGGAGGTTGACACCAGCCTGGGCAACACGGTGAGACCCCGCGCCCGTCTCTACTAAAAATACAAAAATTAGCCAGGCATGGTTGCGCATGCTTGTAATTCCAGCCACTCGGGAGGCTGAGGCAGGAGAATCACTTGAACCCAGAAAGTGGAGGTCGTGGAGAGCTGAGATCGCGCCACTGCACTCCAGCCTTGGCAACAGAATGAGACTCTGTCTCAAAAAAAAAAAAAAAAAAAAAAAGAAAGAAAGAAACGCAGGAAAACAGTATCAAAACCCCAAAAGGAAGAATATTCACCAATCTCAGAGGAGTGATTGCCGCAGGGACCAGTGTTGGGTGGGGTGCAAAGGAAACTTGATGTGCATCTATTATGTACTATGTTTTATTTCTTTTCTTTTCTTCTTTTTCTTTTCTTTTTTGAGACAGAATATTACTCTGTCACCCAGGCTGGAGAGCAGTGGCGCCATCATGGCTCACTGCAGCCTTGACCTCCTGGGCTCAAGCAGTTCTCCCACCTCAGCCTCCTGTGTAGTTTCTGGGGTTACTGGCATGCATAATCACACCCCCCTAATTTAAAAATTTTTTTTTGTACAGTTGAGGTCTCATTTCTTTGCCTAGGCTGCTCTGGAACTCCTTGGCTCAAGTGATCCTCCCGCCTCTGCCTCCCAGTTTTATTTCTTAATCAAAAAAAGAAAATGAAGGAGAAACTGAAACAAATATGATAAAATGTATAGATTCATTGTGGGCGATGGATACACTGGTGGTGTATTAACCTGTGTAATTTTCCGAGGGTTTGAGTTTTTTAAAATAACATTGCAGCAGTACGCTACAAAAGTCATTATTTTCCTTTTCGTTTTGGTTCCAGTCTGGAGGATTCCCAAAACGTCTCTCAAGTTCAATGATTTGGTAGAAAATCGTAGAACTCAGAAAAGCTGTGATACTCTCAGCCTCAGTTTATTAGAGTGAGAGAATGCAGATGAAAATGGCAGAGGAAAACGGTGCCTAACCCAGAGTCCACGACAGAGCAGGTATGAACTTCCCACTGTCCTCTCCTAGAGGAGTTGTACATAGAGTACTTAATTCTCCCAGGGACAACATGCGGTGGTACATACAAAGTACTGTAGGGCTGAAGGCCTCACGGGGTCGTGGGGTGAGCCTTATGCTGTGCTGAGGCGCAGGATCCGAGAAATAAAGAGACAGGACACAGAAGTTCAAAGAAAACGCAGCTGGGCTCGCGGGGCACTCCACCTATAAGCAGAGTCAGGCGAGGCCCCGAATGTCCAGAAGCATGAGTGTTTATTGTGTATAGGTTAGGGGGGCAGGGCAGTGAGTGAAATTATCTTTAAGGATAGTGATAGGTACCTATGCAACAATCTTGCATGTTCTTCACATGTACCCCAAAACCTAAAATGCAATAAAAAATATATATATTAAAAAAAAAAAGGATAGCAATAGGGTCGTGAGCAATAAAACATGGGGTCCACCCCTGTTAGGTCACCTAGGCCAGGAGGTGGACAGTGCACAGCAAGGGGCCCTTTCCCATGAAGGCAAGGGCCATGTGCAGTAAGGGGTCCATCCCTATTAGGTCACCGAGGCTTGAAGGTGGGCTGTGCGCAGTGAAGAGGGTGCAGTGTGCAATACTTCTATCTATGGGCAAACTACTTCTAAAAAGATTTATAGGAGGATGCTTTAAGTCACATCACAGTGACAGAGCTGTCAAGGTTACCGCCACCTTCTGGCAGCTTCCAATGAGTTCTATGGGAAGATGCTTTTCGAGCAGCACAGTAGCAAGAGCTGATAAAGTTCACAGTCACCAAGGTGGAGTGCCGGTCTGAGGGCAGCCTTCCACAAGAACTGGAGCAAGGTCCTACAACTCCTTTATCAGGAGGAGTGGCTCTCGCCCCAAGCCTGCCATACAGCGGGTATCTTTACGATACTGAACGCTGCCGCCTGGGCCATGGTTTCTTGTCCTGG
>PVKV010020746.1:0-28682 GCA_004027835.1 Alouatta palliata
TGAGATACCATCTCACGCCAGTTAGAATGGCGATCATTAAAAAATCTGGAGACAACAGATGCTGGAGAGGATGTGGAGAAATAGGAACACTTTTACACTGTTGGTGGGAGTGTAAATTAGTTCAACCATTGTGGAAGACAGTGTGGCGATTCCTCAAGGACCTAGAAATAGAAATTCCATTTGACCCAGCAATCCCATTTCTAGGTATATATATGCAAAGGATTATAAATCAGAGTGAGGTGGGAGAATTGCTTGAGCCTGGGCAATGGAGGCTGCAGGAAGCTGTGATCACACCACTGCAATCCGATCTGGGCGACAGAGCCTGATTCAGTCCCCTACCCCGAAAAAAAAGACAAAAAATAAATAAATTGGCTATTCCTTCAACAGAGAATCACTGCAAGTCAATTTCAACAGGTGTGGCTGTAGAATCTCATTTCGGAGGAGTAGGAAGCAATTAACTGAAAGCAATAATACAATCAGCCACCGGAAGGTCATGATTTACAGGAATTCGCTATTCATCCACATTCTAAAAGCAAAGACAAAAATGTGAGTAACAAAATGTTTGTCATGCTTGCAGGAGACAACAGGAGCTATTGGCAAAATACATTGATTAATTTTCTACTTTAAGATTACCTGTTACTAGTGAACCAGAAAGCATGCAAAAGTTGCCATCTACAAAGAGGATTTGCTTGAAAGTTAATCTGGGAATGATTAACCAAAAAGTATTTAATTATAGGTTCAGGGAGCTTAATGTTTTCAGATATTTAGAAAACGTTTAACTTACAACAACAACAAAATGAGTAAGACATAGGATGATTAACAGAGCCAACCCTTGCTAAAATGATGAAGGTGTAGCCGGGATGGGAGCAGCAGCAGGGGCGCCCGGAAGATGCTCCCAGTTCCCTGATATGGAGGAGAGCTACTCAGCTCCCTCCCCATTGCAACGTTTTCCCGATGCTCCCAGATCCTTAGCCTCTCTGATCCCAAGAATGGGGGAAGGGGCCCTGGGAGGCGCGGTGAGTTTACCATTTGAATAAATACCGTGGACCCAAAGAGTTTTGCAGAAAGCGATTTATTAGGCAGAGAGTTTGCAGAGAGTGATTTATTAGGCAGAGAGAAAGAGAGAGAAGGAGAGACAGCTCCCACGCTGAGGTGGAAGGGGATCCATGTAAGGAGTAGTGGAGTTTTAACCCTGGAGTTATTCCCTCATTCATGTTCTTGTCCAATGAGAGTTCTTTCAAACTTCCTCTGGAGTGATTGATCTTTGACTCTGATCCTGGATTGGCTGCCTAGCCCACAAGAGAGCCCCCTCCTCCCAGAGCTTTTGGTGGGCTTTTTGAAGATGCTCACCTGGAATTTCTACCTATCCCGAGCTTGGGAAACTTAGACATAGAACTTCACATTCTCGGATGCAGGCGTGGATGGAGGCATGGTGCTGGGATATTCCTGCCTTTGAACCCACATCCCTTGTGGACTCAGGAAGAGTTTTTTTCCTTAACACAGTCCCTCAAAGGTGAACTATCCATCCACTTATGCACTTCCTAGCTGTATATCCCCCAAATTCTCCTCCCATCTTTACTCCCAGCCTTATTCCCTCATGACTTCTTCTCAAGGGCTGGAATGACTGGGTCAGACAGCACGTGGACATTTAACTACAATCATTTTCCAAAGTGGTAGGACCATCCTAAGGATTCACATTCATTCATAAAAACGTTAATCATCTGAACAGTATTTTCAAAAGAAGCAGATCTAGAACCCAGTTCTGATTCCAAGCCCAGTGCATTTTCCATCTAGTAGACTCCAGGTTCTTCTATCCTACTTTCTTTCCTCGATACTATGCTGCCTTTTTCCTCTAATGCCTCAAGAATAAAGAGTCAGTCATTCGCAGGCCATTCTCCCCAGAGTACCTTTTGCCTTAAAGAAGGTCAGTGGTAACTCCGAAGAGCTCTTATTGTGGAACTTTCAGGTTCCATAAAAGATCAGTCTGTAGGAAGGAACTAGAGAGGAGAGAGAGGGAGATAACCTCAGTCACAGGAAAGCGCTTAACAGAATCACTCAAATCCGAGAGGGCCATTGATCTGAATAGAGCCATTTCTGATGAAACACAACAGAAGATAGAAAGCTCATCTTTTATCATGTGAACTTCAGGGCAAACAAGATAGAAAGCTATTAAACCCTGGCCTCCTCCAACTGATATACAGAAATCAAAGGGAAGCCTCGGATGTCAAATTAAACCACAATTCTCACGTCTGCACCCAGGCGGCCACAAGCAGGAATCGGCTCCTGGTTTCTTGAGGGGTGGCCTGCATGCACAGAGTGTGATGAAATGATGCAGAAATGACTGAGAAGGATGACAATGAAAATCAAGCCCCAGCCTCCTGACTACCCCTCTCAGGTGTGCATCTGCTCCTAATTCTGTATTACAATTAAAGAGAATGATTTTTATATATTTAGATACTTTCACTGTCTGGATTTGAATATAGCTGAAGTTAAGTGTACTAATTAATTGTGAATCATTCCAGTACTTGAATGTAAAACCTCTCGAGCCTAATGTGCAAATTTATGTAAAAACAATGTGAAAATTAAAAATGCATTGGCACTTTTTTATAAGCAGAACTGTAGCACTCTGTCTAGTCAAACAGACTGCTCATTTGCAAGTTGTCTATATGCAAAGCATTCTGCCCCTGGGAGCCTAAAATCTCCTTACCAAGTCATCTGAAATTTGAGAAGAGCTTTGTTCTGAACCTGCTTTCTGCTGTCTTCACTTTTCTTCCCTGCTTCCAGCCGTGTGGGCAAAAAGCCTAAGTATGGATGACATCTGGCCAACCCAGCCACAGCCCTCACCCAAAACAGGAGGCCTGCCCTGGGAACCCCATTTGAGTTCAAAGGAGGGTGTCTGAATATGCTTGTCTTGAGCCCTGTGCATTGGACCTGGCGCTGCAGCCTTCCAACTTTAAGAGAAATTTCAGAATCCAAATCCTTCCCACCTGCAGGGTTCAAATTTTCCTTTGCAGATCAAACCTGGCAAAGACGCTATTTGCCATTCAATCCTGGGCTAGCTTTCTGCCTTTCACCTAATGTTTGAGGTTAAGAGAATTCGGAGAAGAGAGACTGTAAACTGATCAACATTGAATGGACATCTGCCTTAACCAGTTTTCGGGGTGGGGTGCGGTGAGGGGGAGAGCCAGCCGCAGGTGCTCAGGTGCAGGTGCTCAGGTGTGGCAGCAGGGAGTGCGCTTGGCTCATCTGCCTTGGGGAGGGCCAACTCCCGACAGAAGTAGACCAGAGGTCAGTCCCAGGAGATGCTTGGAGAGGCCAGCAGGGTAGGGCCAAGTCATGACACATCTAGGAGTGGGAGGGGAGGCCTCTCTGGGAATTACCTGGTTTATCATTTAGCTGTTGAGGTGGGGAAGGAGGTAGGAAAGGCAGAAGGCTCTCCCAGGAATTGGCAGGCAGCCAGGCCAGAACTAACGGCAGCCCACTTGTGCTAGAAAAGGCAGGCAGTGAGACCTGACAACTCGGAGATTCTCTCCTGGGCCGGGAGCCACATCAACAAGTATAAATCGTGGTTTCCCTGGAAGGAAAAGGCTCAGGTTTTCCCAGTAGCTCAATCCCTAGCACCCCTCACCACCACCGCCTGCCACCAGCGGCTTGGACATTTCCCTCTATTAGCTCTTTGCTCAGTGGCCCATTCTGCTAGCCACAGCTCACATTTTCTCAAGTTATAAAAAAGGTTAATTTTCCCATATTGAGTTTCTCTGCAAAAGCTGCTTTCAGTTGTGAACAGAAGTTCCATTGTCACCAACATGGGTACAACTGTTGTCACCATGATATTCTGAGGCCGTGATACTAAAAGTGTGACCCCAGATCAGTGTCATCACCATCGACTACAAGCTTGCTAGAAAGAAAACTCACCCTAGACTTCCAGAATCAGAATCTGCATTTTAACAAGGTCTCCGGGGGAATCCCATTCACACTGAGTTTTAAGAAGCTCTGTTCTAAGATATTATACTCTAATCCCCAGCAAGCCAAACCAACTGTTTTCTGCCCATAATCAGAAAGCTGGGTTCCAGTATTTCCAGATACCAGCCACAGGAAAGCAAATTGTCCTCTCATTTTCCTTTAGCCTTATCTAAAGCACTCCATTACCTCAACCCTTAAGTCCTCATCTGTAAAATGGGGGTGCTAATTCCACTTAATTTAAGATTATTAAGTTGAAGAATAAATTAGAATTTGTCGTACAATTTGTGAATCATAATCGAAATATTCAATTTTTTTCTTTTGCTGTGTCAACTGGCTTATAAACTCCTGACTCAATTGGATTATAAACTCCTGAAAACAGGATAATCTCTTCTCTACCTCTTTCTTTATCTTCCCTATACACCAAAATACATCGTTCTGCCCATAATGAGGTCGACTATTTGACATTTACAAAAATCTCCCTTGGAATCCCTCCGCCGAAAAAAAAAAAATCTAATATCTATATATGACTCCAAGCACAAAGAGATCCTGTCACTTTGACCTAATCCTCTGAGGTTCATCCCTCTAAATAATTGTATTGTCTCCATCTAGAAAGCACTCTGTTACTATGACAACGCACACATAATTGCCTGTGTGAGTAATTGAGGGTGGCTGTACAAGTCAGATCCTTTCCACCGGAAAACATTCTGTCCTCCAAAATGTTACTGTCTCAGATCTCCACCAAGGCCCCAGAAGTTTCTCAAACTTCCCTATGCTTTATGGACACTACAGAGCAATTCCAGGAAACACTGATACAGTAGCAAAACTGTTGGGAGAGGAAATTGGAGATCTGGGTCCCAGTTCAGAGTCTGACACCTAATTTGCAATATAATTTGGTACAGGGCACTCAAAGATTCAGAACCTTAAACCCTTCTATTTAAAGGGAAATGTTAGAACAATATGCGTTCCTATGGCTCAATCCCTATAAGATTCTGTACTATGCCGAGTTGATTTTAAGTGTCACTTAACTGAAATTATGCAACAAACCTTCGTGGCATTAAATATTAACATGGCTCTTTTTATATGGCATGGTTCATTATCATGCCAATAAATGATTAATCTTAACTCTGTCTTGACCAGTAATTTTGCTGGATGTTTATGATCCACAATGTGCTCTGTGTTGTAATGTTACCTCTCGAAACTGACATACTAGCATTTATTGTTTTTTATTACTTCCCTAAGGTGGCTTTCAAAAGAGACACCAAGTGACTTATTTTTAGGAGGGCTTTAAAAGTTTGATGGGGTGGAAGCGAACACTGCTTATCTCAACCGACAGCAGAGCCAGGGCCCAGGGACCAGCGCTTCTGTGGACTCAGCCTGTCGAGCAGCAGTCCCAGCAATGAGTGACCAGAATACCTGTGTGGACAACGCAACAGTTTGCTCCGGCGCATCCTGTGTGGTACCTGAGAGCAATTTCAATAATGTTCTAAGTGTGGTCCTAAGTACGGTGCTGACCGTCCTGTTGGCCCTGGTGATGTTCTCCATGGGATGCAACGTGGAAATCAAGAAATTTCTAGGGCACATAAAGCGGCCGTGGGGCATCTGCATTGGCTTCCTCTGTCAGTTTGGAATCATGCCCCTCTTGGGATTCATTCTGTCGGTGGCCTTTGACATCCTCCCTGTCCAGGCCGTGGTGGTGCTCATTATGGGATGCTGCCCTGGAGGAACTTCCTCCAATATCTTGGCCTATTGGGTTGATGGTGACATGGACCTGAGGTAAGATTATCTACACCTCTAACTCCTGCAATCGCCTGGGGGTCATCCTTCCAGAAGCCTATGGCATTCTGAATGTCCAGCTGATTTGCCACGGATCTAAAGTATGACTAAGGAACTAACAGGAGGCAATAAATGCATTCACATGCCTTCTAGCACAGCTGTTTAGCTATTGGAATTGGGGAATTTACATTTTGTGTTTGTGCTTTGAAATATAACTCAGTTAACAGGGAGTTGCATAATTGCTGTTGATCTCTAGGAAAAGATTCAAAGTTTTTCAAAAAAGTGATCTTTTGCAAACCACAAGCTGCAGCTGAGGAGGTTTATCCTGCTGGCAGTAGGAAAAAAAAAAAATACACTTTCTTAGTAATAATGAGGAGCTCTGGGTACAATCATAAAATCAAACTGTTTGTCAAACATTAGAACCTCTAGTGAGATAGCGGTCAGCTCCATCAAATATAGTCAGTTTTTTGGGCAAACATTTTCCTGGTATAAAACCTAAGGAAGAATTCATAAATTTGTTTTACCTCTACTGGCATTAAAAGTGGAGGAAAAAAGCCTACAGCAGCTTTTTTAAAATGATGCTTACTTTACTACAAAATAAACAAAATGGTTTCTCCACTTTCCACAGAGTAATCTAAATTGCAATGTTTGCCCAATTCATCCCATGCCAGTCTGACCTAGCACTGGGAGGAAAAAAAAAAAACCAATAGAAATAAGATGAAGCATTAATGTGACTAGACTGAGAATTTTAATGCTGAAAGTCGAATGGACAAATGTCTTTTTCCTTAGCTCACAATTCATTTCTCGTGAAAGGTACGCATTTCCTTCTGCAAACCATCCAGATGCTAATGCAACATCTACTTATTGTATACTGTACAGTAGGCAGTCAGCTCTGTTCATCCCCAGCTACTACAGGCAGAGGAGAGAAGCACAAAGTGTCGCAATGTAACCACGGGATTGACAGAGTACCCAGTGAGCAGTCAGGAACCTGCTGTCTCATTTCAGCTGGTGCTGGTTCCTCAAGAAGCTTTAGAAAAGTCATACAAACCCTATACTCAGGGTTTGTATATACATGGCTCAGTCTTTCACATAAGAAAACACACGGTATCCACCTTGCAATTGCTTTTTCTTAAGGAAAACCTATAAAAGAACAAAGAATGGCAAGTGCTGTTCAGGGGTTTAGTTAATCTGTGAACCACAGTGTAGCAATAAGATCCTTTTAGACTTCAATTTAGTTTGACCTGGACGCAGGTACACAGAAGTGAGAATTCGAAATGCCGGTACCTATTAAACTGAGAAAAGTGAACTACATGGAACCTTGGGCTTTGACCTCCACTAAACAGCTTTCTCATGGTATTTGTAACTTTTAATGCAGAAGAGTTTTGTACCTCAATGTAATGTCACACATGGAACCCTTTTATAAGACAGAAAAAAAAAATGTGTGTGGTGCTAGGCTTCTGTGAGTTAACACAGTAAAATCTAACCTAAAAGCTCCAAGTTACATTTTTCTGTGATTTTAAGGAAATCTTATTTCTCTTGAAACAGGAGATGATTATGTAATCCTGTCTATCTAGCATAACAATTCTTACAATTTTTTTAAAATCAGAACCAAAGTAGAATATGAAACCTTGGTAGAAACCTCCAGCTATATCCGTGCAAATGACTCCTTCCAGCAAGTCAGAATAACCCCTATAATGAGACATGGAGCAAATTCACCTATCCAGAGTTCAACAAGACCCAGTAAGAGACCCTGCACACCCAAAATAAATTTCACTTAATCTCATAAATGCGCCTCATGCAGGACCTACTTAACTATTTTTATTCTAAAGCTTTGTTGTGCTATTTCCCAGAAATAAGAAGTGGGGAAGGAAGCAGAGTGTTAGGAAAGGCAAAAGAGAAGATCGAAATGCCTACAAATCAAAGCAGACCACTGACAACGCACAGCCCCCACTCCATCACTTATTCTCTCTGGTTTCTGTAGCACTTATTCTAGTCTCTGGTCTCTGTATCACTTATTCTTCTACAATCACAAGAAGATGTCACTGTATTTTAGAACAGCTGATAATCATGTTTATCATCAGAGCCTTAATCATCGAGAAGAGATTCAATTACACGGCTGTGTAAGACGATATTGCGCATTGTGTGTTAGGAAAACAATATTCTAATATTTCTTCAGTACAAATTAATTCAAAGAGTAAAACCTAAGCTATTAGGTAACAATTTTCTGAAATTTTTTATTCTTCTGGATGGAGAATTGGATAAAGTCTCCTGATCATTTATTTAGATACAATCCTAGCTAACATTTATATTTCCAATTGTGTACACTTAGAATTTTACCTTCTCCATCTCCACTTGAACTCTAGCGATGGCATGAAGACACGATTGTTTATGTTAACAGACACCTCCACTGATGGAGCTGATAACACACAATGCCAGCAAAGCCATTCCACCTGGTTCTAACTCTCCTGGTTACGGTTCTTGGGAGAAGAAACCAAAACATTTCCCTCTCACCCTGTCACCTCTTCTGAACCTGGAAAGCCACTGCATTTTGCAATCTCTAGTGACTTTGAAAAATAAAAGACAGTAGACAGTAATCCTTGCTCACTGAAATCCAGCAAGTACTATTTCAGTTCCTTCTCTGACTGTTCGCAGCCTGGAAAGTTGTTTGTGAATCTGATCGGTGCACATATAGTTTCACCTAAGTTACAGCTGTGCCATGGACATCACATGCACAAAAAGCATCAGAGAGATGAGAAGGTGACCTTTCAGGTGAATCTGCTGGTGGCCAAAACCCATAGTTCAGGGGACACAGAAACCTCCTATCTCCTTTGTGTCTGCTCTCTCCCCAGACACAGGCAAATATCTGGGGTCCTCATCCTTCTTAATGGCCTCAGGCACACCATGCAAAGACTTCTCATCTCCTTTCTTTGGCTGCTTCTTTGGAGAATCCATTCTTATGCATCCTTCTCTCAGTTTCCCCCAATTCCTTCCCTACCACCTACTTTCTACATTCCTTTTTATTATTTTATAGATTTTCTATTTTATAGACTTTCCTATCACATCCTTTGTTCTTTGGGCAAATGCTGTTAAATTTTTCACCTTCCAGTTCAGTATTCACTGGATATTTTAGATATTCCAGAAACTTGACCCTCTGGCTTATCACAAATTCACAACACTCAATCTTTCCTATGTCAACCCCATAAATATTTTTCTCTTCTCTACTCTGGGAGAACTAACTCAAAACCATTTGGCTTTTTTCTTTATTCTCCCTCAAAGTAACCAAACATTGTTCCTCTCCAGTAACATTTATTTTGCTAGCTAATATTTATTAAACATTATTAAACAATTAAGCATATTAAACCATGCACAGTGCTAAGGATTCAAAATACAATGGTATATTTCATCCTCAGAAGAATCCTCTAAAGTTAAAATTTTCTGCATTTGGCAGATAATTAAGATTCACAACCTTGACCAAGGTGATTGAGTGGATGCATGCCTGAGTCAGAATTGGAATCACCAAGATCTACCTATTCCCGCTATGCAGGCTCATAAGCTTTCTCTACACTCTTTCTATCACTTATCATTTCTCCAATGTCTACCTCCGCCTATATATACTACGTTTGATCCTTCAACTTGGTATTTTACTCCTAATATGATTAAAATCTTTTGTGTTGCTTAACACTGACTTCACTGAATTCCTCAATATTCACTAAATTTACATTTATTCTTTCTGCTATTTCCATACACACAAAAAAATTCTCCCTAGCAGTTAAAGAGCTGAAGTCAAAATTAAAGTCTTTTTTTTTCTTACACTTAAGTATTTTCTCTCATTCTAATATAAGTTCATGGTAGTACATTTATTTTTGATATCCATGCCTTTTATAGAACTTCAGATTTTTCATGTAAGATGATATTTTCTGGCCGAGCATGGTGGCTCATGCCTGTAATCCCAGCACTTAGGGAGGCTGAGCCAGATGCATCATTTGAGGTCAGGAGGTTGAGACCAGCCTGGCCAACATGGTGAAACCCCACCTCTAATAAAAATACAAAAATTAACTGGGCGTGGTGGCATGCACCTGTAATCCCAGCTACTCGGAAGGCTGAGGCAGGAGAATTGCTTGAATCCAGGAGGCAGAGGTTGTGGTGGGCCGAGATTGTGCCATTGCACTCCAGCCTGGGCAACAAGAGCGAAACTCTGTCTCAAAAAAAAAAAATATGAGATTTTCTTTTGCTAATTTACGCTTCTATATTATTTCTTAAAATTTGTTATCTGTGGATTTTTTTAACCTCATTTTGAGTGGTTTGATTTTGTTCTTATATTCATTCAAATAGCATCAACTTCCAGCCACCTATTCTCCTGTTCCTCTTCAGGATCTCTTCGTCAAGGCTGCCCACAAATCTAAACCTTTCCTTCTCCAAATCCTCTTTTGTCCCTCCTCATGGTCTTTAAGAAACTGTTCTCACCAAACTCAAAATTATGATACAACCTCATAGATTATCTTAGCAATATTCAGAATTAAAGGTTTTGCAAGGAACTTTGAAAGAAAAACAGAGACAGAAAAAGACTTCCTTCTAAAACATTTTCTCACATTTTAATCAGCCTTCTCTTTACTGTGAACCGGGTAATAAATCCTCCTCACTTTCTCCTACCTCGAGACTTCCACCACACTCTAGCAAAAAAATATTGGATCCACAGAAACAAAAGTGAATTTATTATTGGGACAACTTTAAATCCATTCTGATACAGTTTTTAAAATAAAAAAGAGAGAACACTGAAAGAAGGGGAGGAAGGAAGAGAGAAAAATATCACCTTCAAACTCCAGTACCTTCATTATAAGTAGGATGAGCACTATTAATAACAAATTAATTTATTTGTCTGGTATAGAATTCTGCTTTAGCATCTATTTTATATCTAAATTAAGTTAACCTATGACCAGAATAGATTGAACTGCTTAGAGTTTTAAATACATCCATAGCATTCGTTACTTTATGATATTTTAGCTCTACTAAAACAAATATTTTTATCTAAACTATTTAAACCTATTTTAAATGAGGTCATTCTGGTAAAAAAAAAAAAAAAAAAAAAAAAAACCTATATATTATTAGGGAAATTAAGCTCCCTGAGAGACTTTGCCCCCCAGCCTTTATTTTGTCAAACTGTGCAAATTTATCTACATGCCTTGAAACAAAATTTCTCATTGTCAGCTACTATTTTTTTATTTTTTGGGGGGGAGGAGGTGGGGATGGAGTCTCGCTCTGTTGCCCAAGCTAGAATGCAGTGGCACGATCTCAGCTCACTGCAACCTCCACCTCCCGGGTTCAAGCAATTCTCCTGTCTCAGCTTCCCAAGTAGGTGGGCCTGGCTAATTTTTGTATTTTTAATAGAGACGAGGATTCATCATATTGGTCAGGCTGGTCTTGAACTCCTGACCTCAGGTGATGCACCTGCCTCGGCCTCCCAAAGTGCTGAGATTACAGGTGTGAACCACCTCGCCATCCCGTCAGCTACTTTCTTAGTATAGTGTGTTGTTATTGTTGTTGTTTTGGGGGGCAGGTAGTATAAATATTTAGCATTTTCTTTCAGGTACACACATCATACCCTTAAGAAATTACTACTTTTGACAACCTCAATGATGACCTGTTGGGGAAACGGCCTTTCAGAGAAATTTCTTTAAGTTTCCTGATTCTATTTGGTGGAACACAAAATACACAAACATGATTACATAAGTGATCACAGCAAAGAGATACGGGGTGTGGTGGCTCCTGCCTATAATCCCAGCACCTTGGGAGGCTGAGGTGGGAGGATTGCTTAAGCCCAGGAGTTTGAGACCAGCCTGGGTAAAGGGTGGTCTCAAACAAAAAAATTAAAAATTAGCTGGGCATGGTGGCTCGTGCCTGTAGTTCCAGCTACTCGGGAGACTGAGGTGCAAGGATCACTTGAGCACATGCTTCAGTAAGCCAAGATAGTGACTCCCTAGCCTGGATGACAGAGAGAGATCCTATTTTTTAAAAAAGGATAGTAGCAGCCAGCTCTTAATAGAGCGCTTTGCATTGTTCTGAGTGCTGGACACTGTTGGTTCATTCTATCCTTACAGCCATGTTAAATAAAGAAACTGGTAAAGAGAAGTCAACCAAATTACTCAGATTAACATACTTTAACACACTAAGTGGCACCAACTGCTTTCAGCCCAGATAGTGTGTGGCTTTAGAGCTCAGGCTTTAAAGGCAGAGAATGTACGTGGTGTATACATCACTTTGAAGGAGACCAGGAAGACTCACTCCCCAAAAATCTTTCTTTGACCCACTGTGCTAGTAGTAGATTTAGCATCATTTGATACTAATTTCTTCATGCAGAAAGCCTACTTAGCCAGACCCACTTACTAAAATACAAACGCTCTGAGCAGGTATGATACCAGACACCATGTGCTCAGTTCTTCTGAAGACACATTTGCTAAATTGTCAGTGGATTACTCAGTCCTAGGAATTTAGGGCTACCCTGGCTGCTTGCACGCTTTCTTTTGATTTTTAAGTCCATTTCCTCTTCTTTTCTCAAGCGAGGGTCACTTGGGCAGTAATTTTTTTGCTTCACAGCAACACATTGAGGCCTCCTCCCTCAGACACGCGTTCTATTCCAGGGGCCCAGGGAGGCCCGTCCCATCTCAGCATGGTCAGACACGTGCAGCCCTTCTAGTGCTGGCTGCTCTAAATGTATTTGCTGTTCTTTGATGGGATGTCCAAAGGATGGCACACCCAGGGAAGCTTATACATTGTTTAATGATGATTTTTACCCCATCGTTTAATACTGCTTCTGACCCTTGAGAACAAAAGGGGAGGGGAGCATGGCACAAGGCAAAGTGGAAAGACACTAAATATGGCTTATTTTGCTCAAGATCAGGCCCTGGACACACTCGGGCACGTGTCTATTTCTGTTCATCACACCAGATGATGCTATAGGCTGAGACAGGTTCTTGCAGGACTTTCTAAGCATGAATTGAAAATAAAAATTTTCTCCCATTCTGGAGGTTGTCTGATAATTTGTTGATAGTTTCTTTGCTATGCAGAAGCTCTTTAGTTTAATTAGATTCCAAGAAAACCACAAACAAATCAATTAAAACGTGGGCAAAGGACATGAATGGACACTTTTCAAAAGAAGTCACACATGCAGCCAACAATTTTAAAAAGCTGAACATTACCAACCATTAGAGAAATGCAAATCAAAACTACAGTGAGATGCCATATCACACCAGTCCAAATGGCTTTTATTAAAAAGACAAAAGTTAACAGATGCTGGTGAGGTTACAGAAAAAAAGGAACAATTATATACTGTTGATGGGAGTATAAATTAGTTCAACTGTTGTGGAAAGTAGTGTGGCAATTCTTCAAATACCTAAAAACAGAAATACCAAGCAACCCATCAGTCTCATCACTGGGTATGTATCCAAAAGAATACAAATCATTCTATTATAAAGACACATGCACACATATGTCCATTGCAGCACTATTCGTAATAGCAAAGACATCATATCAACCTAAATGCCCATGAATGGTAAACTGGGTAAAGAAAATGTGGTACATACATACCATGGAATACTATGCAGCCATAAAAGTGGATGAGATCATGTCCTTTGCAGGAACATGGATGGAGCTGGAGGCCATTGTCATTAGCAAAGCAACCCAAGGACAGAAAACCAAATAATGCTTGTTCTTACTTATAAGCAGGAGCTAAATGATGAGAATACAGGGTCACATAGAGGGGAACAACAGACACTGGGGCCTATTGAAGGGTGGAGGGTGGGAGGAGGGAGAGAGCGGGAAACATAACTAATGGGTACTAGGCTTAATACCTAGGCGACGAAATAATCTGTAAAAAAAAAAAAAAAAAAAAAAAAAAACCATGACACAAGTTTTCCTATATAACAAACAGGTACCCCTAAACTTAAAAGTTAAATTAAAAAATAAAAATAAACAGCGTCTCCCCTAGAACACACAGGTGGATGTATCAACCTGCCTGTTGCCTTTCAGCGTCAGCATGACCACATGCTCCACACTGCTTGCCCTTGGAATGATGCCGCTGTGCCTCCTTATCTATACCAAAATGTGGGTTGACTCTGGGAGCATCGTAATTCCCTATGATAACATAGGTAAGTCGTCCCTCTGCAAGACTGTTAACTGTTACCCTCAAACTCTCTGCTTACCCCCGCTAACCTCTCAGACCAGGCTCACACCCAACCATTATCTCCCTTGCAGCAGTTTTTTTTTTTTTTTTGCCTAATTTCATTATAAAGTCACCCCTGTGTTTGGTAAGCGTGGGCAGAATGTAAATTCCAAACCTTGACCTTATCGGAGAATCTGCTTTTTCTGCAATTTGAATCTCCAGGGAGAGGAGCCCCCTCCCCACACTTGTCAGTCTGGACTGAGGAGGCTTAAGCTTTGTGGATATAGGAGCCTCCACCTATTCCTTAACCCAGAGTGTCACTAGTTCTTGGTCATAGGATTTTGCCTCCAGACACTCCAAGAATCTTTTTTTTTTTTTTTTTTGAGAAGGAGTCTCACTCCGACACCCAGGCTAGAGTGCAGTGGCGTGATCTCAGCTCACTACAACCTCCACCCCTTGAGTTCAAGCAATTCTCCTGACTCAGCCTCCCTAGTAGCTGAGATTACAGGCATGCACTACCACACCCAACTAATTTTTGTATTTTAGTAGGAATGGGGTTTCACCATTTTGGTCAGGCTGATCTCAAACTCCTGACCTCAAGTGATCTGTCCACCTCTGCCTCTCAAAGTGTGATTACAGGCATGAACCACCACACTCAGCCTGAAGAAATGTTTTAAAATCCTACAGTGGTTTCAAAATAGAGCACTGAGTAAGCAACCTGGAGTATCACAACAGAAAACTACTAGATGAAACACACTGTTTCTAACACTCACCTGTGAGCCACATTTTGAGGCAAAGATTGATTTAATGGCAAAGTCTGTATCTCATGCTCCAGAAGTCAAATTTACTAGTAATGACCCCATCTCATTTCACCCCCATCCCAAAAACCTTATTTTCTGTTTTTGGATAAACAAATTATAGTGAGAGATTAAGTTATTGTTGCAACTTAGGGATGAGAGTCAAGGGAAGAACAAAAGAGTTCCTGGTATACCAGGAGTAAGCATTTCCATAGCACGATCACAGATAAAAGACAAGATGTAGGCAAAATAGTACATTAGTATCAATCACCAGGTACATTACATGCTAAATAGTTGGATTTTTTCCCCACTGACCTTGGAAACAAATCCCAATGAGCTGCCTCAAAAAGGTGTGAGTTTCCCACTGAAGAAAGCATACAAGCAAAGGCTAAATGGTGAGCCACGTGAATGCTTGCAAGAGGGACTCCTGTCAAGATGGGTAGCTGGACTGAAATGCCTTCCATTTCCAGAAAGACTGCTTCTGTGATTTAGTATTACTGAGGAAATATGCAACTGAATTAGAACAAACTTTGTGAATACTAACTGGGGATAATCTGTATTACAGTGCTTTTAGTCCTATGCTTACCATTACTATTAGAGAGAAAAAAAAAAGTTGTCCTCCTTGACATGCCCTATTCAGTATGGGTTTTTGATATACAAGATTCTTCTGACCCCTGTGAGATGCTGACATCTGGATGAGGAGGAGGCATACCATGCAGCAAAGATACCCAAGGGGGATTTTTGGGGGTATCTCAGCAGTACATGTGTCAATGCCATTCTTTCACATCCTTTTTTCCATTATTCCCTCCTTACTCCCCTTCATCCATCTTTTTTTTTCCTACTCTTAGTATCTTTAGTCATTACTTAATTCCGCTGAGTAATTTCTGGGCAAAAGTCATCACTGACCCTTATATTGCCAGGAAGGCTAGAAGACTACAAGGAAATTAAGTTTTCATCATTACTGCATTCACTTTAATTAATATCTATAGCCTTGGATTCTAGAATCCGTTTTCCAGTCTGAGTTAAATCTACCTAGTTCAGTCAATACTAAGCAACAACTAAGCAACAGAATTTCACTGTTCAATATCACTTTCTTATACTGCTTTAAAAGGATGTTTGAAAAAGAAATGACCTATGAAAAGTTAGAAGTTGTTGGTGCTAAATTATTTGAAATAAGCTATTGGACAAATGAGTGTTAAATAACGTGGAGAAACAAACCATATGTCGCAAGAACAGCAGTAAATTTAACATGGTGAAATTGAAGTATGGCTCTTTTATCTGAGCATGTTATGGCAAAGAACTATGAGTACATGAGAGGTCGTCAAATATATTATCTCATGGAAAATTTAAAGCACGCTTTCTCAACCTATGTTCTCACCTCTCTGCTGTAAATTTGAATAACCAGAACTAGGTTTAACCAGAAATCATGAGATGTCAGAATACCTGGTGATCTTGAGCTAATTTTGGGCATTTTCTGTCATTATAAAATATTTTTAAATTATTTTTTATTTCTACTAACATTAACAAATGTAAAATATTGTCTTTTTATCTCTCTCTCTCTCTCTCTCTCTCACACACACACACACACACACACACACACCTTGTTGAGACATTTTTCCTAGAGATATAAAGACCAAAGAAGCCAAGATTCTGACAAACTGAAACTAATGTATATGGAAAATATAAGAAACTCTAAAAAATTAATCCAGAATTTAGTGAAAGAATTTACAACATTGATATTATCAATTATCTACCAATAATATTAAATTATTTACTGGAGTGGGTGAGGAAGTAAAGAGAGTGTGTGTGTGTGTGTGTAACTCTGTATTCTGTTTTGTGTATTCTAGAAGGAAGACTGAAATACTATGTAAGCCTTCTTTAGGCTGCTTACTCTTCTGTTTGTCTCTTTCCTGTGTCACCTGCTCTGCTGATCACACTGCCCTTCTGTCATCTTTAGGTACATCTCTGGTTGCTCTTGTTGTTCCTGTTTCCGTTGGAATGTTTGTTAATCACAAATGGCCCCAAAAAGCAAAGATCATACTTAAAGTAAGTATCCCAATCCACACCATTAAATGTTCCGCCGTGACAATCAAAACAATAGGGTTTTCCATCCATGAAATGGTTTTATTCTTATTTTATGATTACTGTTGAGTGGGGGGGTCTGAAGTCATCAGCTATTCAGTCTCCTCTTTCAGAATGCCCTTCTTTATATGTGTGTAGAGAGAGAGAGAGGTGGGATCTCACTATGCTGCTAATGCTGTTCTTATACTCCTGTGCTCAAGTGATCCTCTCAAAGTGCTGGGATTACAGGAATGAGACATTGTGCCCAGCCTAGCATGCCCTTCTTTATTGCAGTCACAGGAAAAATTTCTACCCATTTTTTAAGACACTCAATTGCACTATCACCTCTTGGTTTTACTCTATTCTATCCTCACCACATGTTACTGTTATCTCCGTTATGTGAGTTTGTGTTATACAATATATATAAATGGCTTTCTTAGAAAATAAAACATATCTTTTTTATGTCTGTATCCATTTGGCCATTTCATTGCCTGGCAATCGGTAGATGCTATTCATATAGCACCCATTCACTCCCCTTTACCAACTATATTCTAGCTATATGATATGGATATGGATGCAGATGATATAGATAGATTCTGCTGCTCAGGAGGCAAAGCAAGTCCATCATATTCCTTGCTTCTCTTGACAAAAAAAGTTTATAATCTCCAAACTTTGTTTTAAATGTGAAAAGAAGAAAAAAATAACAACAGTGGTTTTTATTTGCTTATATCTTTTTAAACTTGTATAAAGTTTTATATCCATTTTCTCATTATCATAACAATCATAAAAGGTAGCTGGGGTGAGATTTTATCTCCAATTACAAATGAAGAAACTACAGTTTATAAAGTTCATGATTTACTAAAGGACACAGAATAGGAGTAGTTGAATCTAGAAGCCAAGAATTCCAGGCTGTCACTGAAATGGGTTGTCTTTTTTTCTGGCAGGGATAATTTGCAAGCTAGAAAATCTTCAGGCTAATTGCAAATGGATGCTACATGTCCTGTTGTGTTCTTAAAGCTTAAAGCATGGGACAAGTGCCAGTATTTTCAGTGGGCTGATTGCAGCCTTCTGGCTAGAAGTACATAGAAAGACAACTTTATCATCACTTCCCCCAAGGACGAGGAGACTGCTGAGGTTTTGTCTCTCACAAAAATACTTGGATTTTCTTTGACTCTTGATTGCTGAGTTCACTTCTTTCTTTTACTCCAGATTGGGTCCATCGCGGGTGCCATCCTCATCGTGCTCATAGCTGTGGTTGGAGGCATATTGTACCAAAGCTCCTGGACCATCCATCCCAACCTGTGGATTATAGGGACAATATTTCCTGTGGCGGGTTACACCCTGGGGTTTCTTCTGGCTAGAGTCGCTGGTCAACCCTGGCACAGGTATGGCATTTTAGTAAATCGCATTAAGAATTTTCATCTGTAATAGCTGTTGTATTCCTCTGCTAGAGTTGCCATAAGATAGAACCACAAACTGAGTAGCTTAAACAACAGACACTTATTGTCTCACAGTTTTGGAGACTAGAAGTCAAAATGAAGGTGTCACTGGATTGGTTCTTTCCTAGGGCTATGATGGAGGGATCCCTTATCTGCCTCCCTCGCGGCTTGCAGACAGCTGTCTTCTTCCTATGTCTTCCTTCAGTGCACGTCTCTGTGGCCAGACTTCCCTTTTGATAAGGACACCAGTCATATTGATCTTAACTAATTATATCTGCAATGACCCTGTTTCCACATAAGGTCACATCCTGAGGTGTGGAGTGTTAGGAATTCAACATATGAATCTGTGGGAGAGGGTGACATAATCAACCCGTAACAGCTGCAAACACCAAAGACAGAATCAAAATTCTTCGCCTCTCATCACATTCATCCTATTTCTGAATATGTCATTCTAAATTGACCCATTCATTCTGAAGTCATGCAAGTCCCCAGGAAGAAAATACTGACCACCTCTTTTTTGCTCAAAGTCTTCTGGACCATTCCCCTTACAGTGCAGATGGAGCTCTTCCATTGCTAGGCATTCTTATTCTCTGAGTGGAGTAACATTAATGAAAGCAGTTGGGTGCCGTGAAATAGACAAGTGTTCCTCCAGCTGGCAGCAGGGTGAGCTCATCCTCCAAAGGCGCCGAATATTAGAATGGGTTTAGCACTTCTAGATTTGGTACTGGGTAGAAATGACTTTTTTTGACTAATCCATCTAATAGACTGGCAGAGAGAACACAGGTGTAGAGACAGATGCATGTATGAGGTTGGGAAAGAGAGGAGTAGCATTGGGCAGCGGGAAGAGCACAGTATTTGAGTCAAGCAGACCTGGGCTTGCCTTCCAATCCTACCACACGCCACCCAGAGGACCTCAGGCCTAGCACTTCCGCTTTCTCTGAGTTTTATCATCTGTAGAATGGGGACAATAGTTTCTACCTTATAGACTTTTTGTCAAGATTTAAACAAAACAATTGTTTGTTGAGACAGGGTCTCAGTCTGTTGCTCAGTCTGTGCCCAGTGGCACAATCACAGCTCAGTGAAGCCTCAAACTCCTGGGCTCAAGTGATCCTCCTGCCTCAGCATCCCAAGAAGCTGGGACTACAGGCACACACCACCTTGCCTGGCTAATTTTTGTTTTGTTTTGTTTTAGAAACAAGGTCTCATTATTATTTTGCCCAGACTGGTCTTGAACTCCTGGACTCCTGGGCTTAAGAAATCCTCACACGTCAGCTTCCCAAAGTGCTGGGATTACAGGTGTGAGCCACCTGTTTATCCCAGCCTAAATAAAACAAATTCAACAATAAAACAGCCACAACAAATACCATATGTTGAGGATTTTCTGAGCCCCTGACTGATTTCTGCTCTACACTGTTATCAAGGTCATGATTGAAAAGAGTGACATGAACCCTGTTGACCACTTCCTGAGCACTGTGGTAAATGAACCAACTCTTCATATGTACATATTAAATATATTTATTTATTTATATTAAATACAATAGGTGATATTATATGTAATATACATTAATAAGTATATTTATGCCACAGAAAGTTATATATTGAATAATCCTGTCTTAAATATGTGCATTAAAAGCAGAGAAAAAGTGCATATGTATGTACTTATTATTATATCTGCTTTTAATGTTACACAATAACAAAACGACATCTAAAACATACGCTCTCTTAACATCTTCTTTAGGTGCCGAACGGTTGGTTTTGAAACAGGGATGCAGAACACACAGCTATGTTCCACCATCGTTCAGCTCTCCTTCACTTCTGAGGAGCTCAATGTCATCTTCACCTTCCCCCTCATCTACAGCATTTTCCAGCTCATCTTTGCCGCAATATTCGTAGGATGTAAGGAATCATGCCGATCCCATTTTATGACGATTTTCTTTGAAAAATCCTGGAGTTACTAAAACAACATTTTTTTAAAACTCCCTGTTCCTGGTGGTGAATTGTACAAATATATGAGAGGAAAAAGCCACCATAATATTACCATGACTTTCAGTTGCTGATGAAAAGATTGTAGTTTTACCAAAAGGTTCTAGCAAATATTATTTTTAAGTGAAAAGTAATGGAGGCCGATTCTCTCCATGGACTTTCTTTTCCTCAGTAATTAGGAAGGCAGAGGAACTTGTTGGGACCATTATATTGTGCGCCTTTGGGCATTCACCCAGGAATCAGGATTTGGCAATCTTTTTCAAAACATTGTCTTGATACACTTTATAAATGTAGGATATTTATCAGAAAACTGGTATACAAAGAAAATTTACCAGGCTAACACTTACAAGGCAGATGTGTGTGTGCATATGTGTCTATATATGTATATATATTTTTAAATACCCATATAATTGAAGTGGTTGAAGCAAAAATGTTCTTTATGTAACGTGCTAGGTGTAGTTAACGTAATTCTTACTTCTGCTGTGCTGTGGCATGAAGATCCCAGTGTCTCCCATCAGGCCCCACCACCCACTGGCCTTCACCTAGTTGAAGATTCTTTCTACATTTTCCTTTCCAAGGACTGATAATATTTAACCTCTATTTTTACACTCTAAGTTTTAAATAAAAAACCTAGTTTTTAAAGCCTCATGACATTTTAATGGGGAATATGAAGTGAAGGCACACAACAAAAATAATGTAAAAGTTAAGTCACAGAATGTCCAGAGATACAGTTTGGTTTCGTTTGGTTTTGCTTTACTCTTCTGCTTAGCTTAATCAGGTCTTCAACGTGTCCTTGGATGCTAATCTCCCCTGCACTACTGCCTGGAATGTCTTTCTCAAAGCGGAGGCTTCCTTTCTAGAACAAAATACTCTGGATCCACTGAAAACATCCCACGGATTTACTGCTGCTACAGGAAGCAGGAGCCCATGCCTAATTACTATGTTTCCTGTATAGTAACCCTTGTTTGATTGTACAGAGCTCTTCCCAATTTGGTACACAGTGGGATCCTTCCAAATAATTACTTAATGATGTCTACTAGACAAGCCAGAGAAAGTGGACTTGTTGATAGAACAATTAAGTAAACACACTAGTTGAAAACTAACCCCAAAGAGATTGACTAATAAAAAGTCAAGTTGAAGGAATGAGGAAAGGGGAGCATTCAAATTGGTCTGGAACTTTCCCACAGTTATATCAGTAAGTATAAAAATGAGAAAGGAATCTTTGTTGAGTGTATACAATGCCTGGAAGCATATTTTGGTGATAAAAGTGGGATTCGAAATATATTTTGGGAAAAGGAGAGGAAGGAAAGAAAGAAAAAAGGAAAAAAGGAAAGATGGGAGGGAGAGAGGGAAGAAGGGAAAGAAGGGAGGCAAAGAAAAAGGGATAAATAAGAGGTATGGTTTGCTTAAATAAAATTATTGGCATAAGTTTAAGTTAAGGAACTCTCAGCTTAAAACAGTTTATAATAAGTAGTGGATCTTCAAATTGACCACAAGCTCAATTAAATTCAATAGTATGGTTCAGTGGCTTTGAAAATAATATATTACTAGAAGTTCAGGGACCAATCTAAAGGAGATATTGATCTTGGATTAATAAGATCTTTGAGGCAAGTCATTGACTCTCTCTCAGCTGTGTATCATAATGAAATTTAACATTTATTGAGCATTTACTATTCTTCACAGACCATGCTAGGCATTTAATTTTATCTCATTTAATGTTCTCAATTGCCCTACAAGGTAGATAATATTATTATGGCCATTTTATATGTGAGGTATTAAAATTTGAGGGGAGGGTCCTATAAGTAGTATTTTCTGTCCCCCTCTTGCCTTTGTGACCAATTGAGAAGTAGAAGAAAAATCAGATATTCAGATAACAAAATAGCAGTTTTGCTATGGATAAAACTTAATGGAAAACATGGCTTGAATCCACAACCAAATGGGCTTGTGGATACCACCCTTTCCTCCACGGCCTCACACATGTACAGACATGTACTCACACACACATATACACTGCAGGTCTTGCCTTGCAGGGCAGAGCCTATCCTGGTGAGCTGACCTTAAAAATAAGCTGAGAAATGCTTGCTACCAGAGACCAGCAGCTCCATGGAAAAGAAGGCTGATCACCCATCAGCAGAGTCTCCTCTCTGGGGAAAAGATAGAATGAAGACAGGAAGGGAATGGGAATGTTGTTCCAGTTCAAGTCCTTCTATGGACTTGAAGGACCATCAAACCAAGGTCCTGGAGGTTGCACTGCACCATGTGTATATTTATTGAGGACTAGCACATTAACTGGGATAGGGTGGTACAGAATAAATGCTTCCTATTGTTCTCATCATTATCGAGTACCACGTGCAGAGCTGAATGCCTGAAGAAGGCTTGTGGCTGCCCTGAGCAAATGTCTCCTGAAGATTTACGCTAGGTGTTCCTGAAGTGCAGTCATCCCTCTGGCCATGAGTAGCCATAGAACTAAGAATGGTGATTGGTGATTGCTTTCTCTAAGCCACTCCAGTCTACAGAAAATGTGATCTGCCATGTGAATCATAGGTTATAATCTCTATACAAAGTAATTTTGCAGTTTATTATTATAAAATTTACTTAACCACCTCTGTATTGTTTTCTAGTTTATGTGGCATACAGGAAATATCACAGAAAAAATAAGGCAGAACTTCCAGAGAGCAAAGAAAATGAAACGGAGCCTGAGTCACCACCTTATAAGATGAATGGAGGATTTCAACCAGATGAAAAGTAGACGGCAAATGGACAAAAAAGACGAGTTCTAAATTACATTCTTAAACTATAACTATATTTAATTATTTGTTTTGGTATGATAGTTGGCAGAAAAGAGTTAAAGTAAAAATTTGAATTTCATTTGAATTCATGTATTGGTTTCAATACCAACTGACTGGTGGTCCAATTCTCTAATGGGACAAATATTGTTTCATATATATATGTTTTATATATGTATGTATACTCATATAGATATATTGTCATTGAAATATTCCCCCAAAATATTCTTAGACTAAACCTGACATAGGTAACACTTAGAATGAGAACACTGTATCACCAAAACTTAATTCTTACACAGAATCTCCTAGCCCAGAGATGAAGACTTGACTTTCTGTATGTTAAAATAGATGTAATGAATTATTACAGTGGTCAAAATTTTCTTCAGTATTTATGATTATAAAAATTGACATAAACATCTTTCACTGACATTTTAATCATTATTTTGAAAACTTTGCAAACTATTTATTTATATAACTTTGTAATATAACATGGGCAAATATCTGACTTGTGTATTTTTAAAAAATTGCCTTCTCCAGTGACAGTTCAAAAGCAGAAATGAGAGAAAATTATTACGAAGTAGAATTCAATAACCATATTGAATGCAGGCTCTTCACTCAGCAGGGATATTGCACATCTGTTGCTCTACCTCAGGGGTCCAGTGATACCCACTAGATCTTTCAAGGAAAAACATAATTCTTTTAAATGGTTTGTATTTGGCAAAGAACTCTTCAAACCTGGGAGAGGGACTTCCTCCAGGTTTTTCTGTGTGCAGCAGGTCCACATGACTAATACGACAGCTATTCAGTTCACAGGGACCACCTGCAGTAGACATCATGGTCAGGGAGTTGGCAGGAGGTGCAAAGACAGAAGTATTGGGAGAAACACCTTGACTCTAGTGGAAGAATTAATTCAGTGGGAGATCGTATAAAATACACAGAAAAGCACAAATAACAGAAACCGGTTGAAATGCTTAACTACAGTCAATTAGATGTGCAGGAGTAAGGAGTATAAGAAGAATCAAGTCCAGGAGTGATCGGGAAATGAGTATTAAACAGTATTCAAAAAACAGCCAGGAGTATCTGGTATATGGCAGGAGGGGGTTATGGCTGCCAGGAGGAAGTAACTGGTCAAGTGTTGGGCTCTCAATTATAAGATCAAATTTAATTTCGTTTCCCTCATTCTGCAGCAATCAGAATACACAATCTTAACTACTCGGTCCTTAGTGATTTTGTACCATTGTGCACTGGATATTTTCACTGCCTCATAGAGTCCGTTGCAAATGTTTTGGCTGAAAGGGTTTTTTACATTTGCATATTCTGAGTTCAGATCCTGCTGGTGCACCCAAGCATTATGGGAACAGGAACTCAACTTAGCTCTTCCAGCAGAGGGATGAGGGATTCTGCTTTTAAAATTCATGGCATTTATCTTTTTATACAAGATTTCCATTTACAGTTGAATAAGGTCTCCATAGTTTTCCATCATTAGACAAATACTAAAATGGACTAAATAATTTTAAGAGATAGTGGAGGAGAGGGGGTACAGATTTCCTTCTCAGAGAGTGTCAAAGAATATGCTCCCAATGGTGGAAAAGGAAGATTTTCACTCTAGTGGCTAAGTACCTCCTACACATTTCTCATCAATCAGAAGACAGACAGGTACACTAAAGGGACCCTGAGAACTCATATTGTAATTTCAACACACCAAAAAATCAAGCCCCCAGATGCCAGCAGCTGCAGCAAGCAGGTTTTTCCTCCCTGTTGATCAAGACAGGTGAGCAAGACAGAACTTGGCTTTCTTACATGATGTGGTATCTTGTGACTTGTGTCTTTTTCCCTAATATGCTAGTGGGAAGAAAAATAGCTGAGCTTTCTAAAACGATAGCTCTCTATTTTTAAGTGAATTTGAAAAGTTGATTAAATTATGTATTGTATTGCCTCTGTGAGTATCATATTAAATGAATATTTTATTTTAAAGACTTAGATAAATAAAAATGATTTTTTTAATGTTTGGTCTAGTTGAATCTTTGTGACTACTGTCAAGATTTTCTCACCGCTCAATTCTAGAGATACAGATAAGGTAGAGCTTCTCAGATATTAAATTGTTCTTTGAAAAGTGCCTGAAAGAAACTCTTAATTATAAAACACTCTCATAATTCAGTCTCCCACTGATGCTGACTGGGATTTTCCTCTAGAAAATCAGACAGGGGGAACATTGATCAATGACTCTTAAAATAGTTTGACAATGATAACTGATTTAAAATAATAATAAAAGTATTTCATGAACTTATAAATACAGCTACCATATTCTACAAAATGGTGATGTGTATATATATATATACACACATACACAATGATAGTCTATTTAAAATAATAAAAGTATTTCATGAAGCTTTCACCTCCCACAAAATGGTGGTCGATGATATATATGATATATATATATATATATATATATATATATATATATCATATATACATACACACTGAAAGAATTATAGAGCTGTTACATTAAAATCTCTCATACATAAGACTTGAAGAAATTCATGTTATCAACCTCATTTGACTCCTCCTCAAAGATATCATTCCCTTTTCCATCTAGGAAACCCTCACTCTCTTCCAGCAGGGAACAATTTATCTCCTTCAAATATTTGGTATCCCATTGCTTCTCAATTCTTCACCTTGTCAAAAAACACATAAGTTTAGAACAACAGTCTTCAAACCGTGGTGTGGTTACCCCTGAGAGTTCACGAAATTGTTCAAAGGGTATGCAGGCATGGATATGGAGTAAGTTTCCATTTCATCAACCTCTAGATGTATGCCTTCCCCAAACTGCCCTCCCTGAAATGCCCAGTGTTTGAGTTGTCCTGGGTTCTCTGTTCCCACCTCCTCTTTCATAGCCAGGCCTTATTCTCAGCCCTAATCTTACTATGATGCATTGGTCAAAGGTAGGAACACTTTTTAACAGCAAGCAAACAATTTCAAATATTGATATCTGAGAAAAGCTTACCTTTCTCAATTTTATAAATATGTATTTAATGATTTAGACATGAAGTATTTGGGTCTGTGCTGGAATATTTGTATAGGTATGTATTTAATTATTTAGAAGACAGGGTGGTGATTCCTCAAGGATCTAAAAATAGAAATACTATTTGACCCAGCAATCCCATTATGGGATATATAACCAAAGGATTATAAATCATTCTATTATAAAGACACATGCACATATATGTTTATTGTGACACTGTTCACAATAGCAAAGACTTGGAATCAACCCAAATGCCCAGAAATGATAGACTGGATAAAGAAATGTGGCACATATACACCATGGAATACTATGCAGCCATAAAAAAGCATGAATTCATGTCCTTTGCAGGGACATGGATGAAGCTGGAAACCATCATTCTCAGCAAACTGACGAAAGAACAGAAAACCAAACACCGCACGTTCTCACTCATAGGTGGGTGTTGAACAATGAGAACACGTGGACACAGGGAAGGTAAAGTCACATACTGTGGCCTGTCAGGGGGTGGGGGTCTAGGGGAGGGATAACAGGGGTTGGAGGGATAGGGGATGGATATATCACTTTTAAATACATCCAATGAAATCTACATACCTCATAGATGTGATACTTATTACCTATTTTTTAAAAATTGAGAAGTCTGCCTTTATTTTTCAGAATTTTACATTGTTTTTCCTTTGACTAGAATTTACATGAATCTATTTTCCATTATAGAATTTTATTCTAATGTAATGTATTTATGAAAGTTTTGACACTGTGTATATTTTTGGGTAAATATTATATGGTTAGACAAAAGCCTGGAATGCAATACACACTACCCTGTTATTGTTAGACTGAGACAGAGTTCAGCAACTATTTCGTGCCTCTATTTTATGGATTTAAGTGCTTATAAACCTTCTTTACATAAAGAGGAAGATGGTAATGAGAGGATTTTTGGTATACATTGTCCCTCAAATTTCCAAGTTACATGTGAAAACAATAATCACATAGTGGTATATCATCAAAACTTTTTTTAAAGTTTTGTATAAGGATTAACAACTTGATAGGATCCTCTTTAAGCTTTCTTGAAAGTAAAGAATTGGAATTACTCATGCTTCAAAATGTTTCTTGAACTGAAGTCATTTGCCATCTCAAATTCTGCGAAATGTGCAACCAAAGGCTTTAGTAGATGTATCAAAGAGCTCTAGACTCTGTTATTCTTCCACATAGAGACTCCAAATTTAACTCTATTCTGAAAACAGGATTGGGAAGATAAAAGTAGTAGATACGTTTCCTGCTACATCTTGGGCAATAAAATATTTGATCAGCTTTATTATGATAACATTTACATAGAATAAGGTTCAACAATTTTAAATGTACAGGCCTTACGAATTTTGACAAATGTATGAAGTTGTGGATCCACCCCCAAAGTCAGGATATAGAACATTTCTGTCACCCCTAAATGGTGCATCATGCCTTTTTGCAGCAATTCCCTCCCCAGATGCTTGATGCCTAATTGGCTTTCTATAACAAGTTTATTTCTGGTTACCTTTGGGAAATACCTAGGAGGGAGATTGCTGAGTTCCATGGTTAGTGTATGTTTATAAGAAGCTGCAACATGTTTTTGAAAGTGGTTGTACAACTAGCAATCTGTGAGAGCTGCTGTTTACATTCTTGTCAAAACTTGTTATTATCAGCATTTTTCCTTTTTAGCTATTTTATGGGGCATGCAGTGGTACCTTATTGTGGATTTAATTTGCACTTATCTAATATTAAGCTGTATTGAGTATCTTCTCATGAATGTGCCTCCCATTACCATGTGCTCATTTGCTTTTGGTACCATTCTTTCCTGCAGTGTCTATTTAAATTCTTCTGTTCATTTTTCAAATGGGTTCCTTGACTTCTTATTATTGAGTTTTAAGAGTTCTTTATATATCTTAGATCAATTATTTTATAGTGTGCTTTTTATATGTTTTATTTATTTATTTATTTATTTTATTATTATACTTTAAGTTCTGGGGTACACGTAAAAATTGTGCAGGACTGTTACATAGGTATACAAATGCCATGGTGGTTTGCTGCATCCATCCCTGCATCACTTACATTAGGTATTTCTCCTAATGTTATTCCTCCCCAATGCCCTACCCTCTGCTATCCCTCTCCTATCCCACCCCCCAACAGACCCAGCTGTGGCAGAAATAAAGATGTTCTCTGAAACCAACGAGAACGAAGACACAACATACCGGAATCTCTGGGACACATTTAAAGCAGTGTCTAGAGGGAAATTTATAGCAATAAATGCCCACAGGAGAAGGAAGGAAAGACCTAAAATCAACACCCTGTCATCAAAATCGAAAGAACTAGAGGAGCAAGATCAAAAAAACTCAAAAGCTAGGAGAAGTCAAGAAATAAGTAAGATCAGAGCAGAACTGAAGGAGATAGAGACACAAAAAATCCCTTCAAAAAATCAATAAATCCAGGAGCTGATTTTTTGAAAAGATCAACAAAATAGACTGACTGCTAGGCAGATTAATAAAAAAGAAAAGAGAGAAGAATCAAATATATGCAATAAAAATGATAAAAGGGATATTACCACTGATTCCACAGAAATACAAACTACCATCAGAGATTACTACAAACAACTTTATGCAAATAAACCAGTAAACCTGGAAGAAATGGATAAATTCGGCCGGGTGCAGTGGTTCACGCCTGTAATCCCAGCACTTTGGC
>PVKV010020746.1:28782-39214 GCA_004027835.1 Alouatta palliata
AGGTCAAGAGATCGAGACCATCCTGGTCAACATGGTGAAACCCCGTCTCTACTAAAAATACAAAAATTAGCTGGGCATGGTGGCACGTGCCTGTAGTCCCAGCTACTCGAGAGGCTGAGGCAGGAGAATTGCTTGAACCCAGGAGGCGGAGGTTGCGGTGAGCCGAGATCGCGCCATTGCACTCCAGCCTGGGTAACAAAAGCGAAACTCCATTTCAAAAAAAAAAAAGAAAGAAAAGAAATGGATAAATTCCTGGACACTTTCACTCTCCCAAGCCTAAACCAGTAAGAAGATGAAACCCTGAATAGACCAATAACAAGGGCTGAAGTTAAGGCAGTAATTAATAGCCTACCAACCAAAAAAAGCCCAGGTCCAGATGTGTTCACAGCTGAATTCTATCAAACATACAAAGAGGAGCTGGTAATACTCCCTCTGAAACTATTGCAAACAATATAAAAAGAGGGAATCTTTCCCAAATCATTTTATGAGATCAACATCATCTTGATACCAAAACCCAACAGAGACTCAACAAAAAAAGAAAACTTCAGGCCAATATCCATGATGAATATAGATGCAAAAATCTTCAGTAAAATACTGGCAAACCAATTGCAACAGCACATCAAAAAGCTTATCCATCACGATCAAGTAGGCTTCATCCTGGGGATGTAAGGCTGGTTCAACATATGCAAGCCTATAAACGTAATCCACCACATAAACAGAACCAAAGACAAAAACCACACGATTATCTCAAGAGAAGGCCTTCAACAAAATTCAACAGCCTTTTATGCTAAAAACTCTCAATAAACTAAGTATCGATGGAACATATCTCAAAATAATAAAAGCTATTTACAACAAACCCACAGCCAATATCATGCTGAACAGGCAAAAACTGGAAGCATTGCCTTTGAAATCTGGCACTAGACAAGGATGCCCTCTCTCACCACTCCTATTAAATATAGTATTGGCAATTCTAGCCAGAGCAATCAGTCAAGAAAAAGAAATAAAGGGTATTCAATTAGGAAAGGAGGAAGGCAAATTGTCTCTATTTGCAGAGGACAAGATTGTATATTTAGAAGACCCCATCATCTCAGCCCAGAATCTCCTGAAACTGATAAACAAATTCAGCAGTGTCATGATACAAAATCAATGTACAGAAATCACAAGCATGCCTATACATCAATAACAGACTAACAGAGAGAAAAATCAGTAGAGAATTCCCATTCACAATTGCTACAAAGAGAATAAAATGCCTAGGAATACAACTAACAAAGGATGTAAATAAAGGACCTCTTCAAGGAGAACTACAAACCACTGCTCAAGGCAATAAGAGAAGACACAAACAGATGGAAAAACATTCCATGCTCATGGTTAGGAAGAACCAATATTGTCAAAATGGCCATACTGCCCAAAGTAATTTATAGATTCAACACTATCCCCATCAAGCTACCTATGACCCTCTTCACAGAACCGGAAAAAAACACCTTAAACTTAATATGGAACCAAAAGAGAGCCCGTATAGCCAAGTCAATTCTAAGCAAAAAGAACAAAGCAGGAGGCATCACATTATCTGACTTCAAACTATACTACAAGGCTACAGTAATCAAAACAGCATGGTACTGGTACCAAAACAGAGATATAGACCAATGGAACAGAACAGAGGCCTTGGAAGTAACACCACACCTCTACAACCATCTGATCTTTGACAAACCTGACAAAAACAAGCAATGGAGAAAGGATTCCCTGTTTAATAAATGGTGTTGAGAAAACTGGCTAGCCATGTGCAGAAAGCAGAAACTGGACCACTTCCTGACACCTTACACTAAAATTAACTCCAGATGGATTAAAGACTTAAACAAAAGGCCTAACAACATAAAAACCCTAGAAGAAAACCTAGGCAAAACCATTCAGGGCATAGGCATAGGCAAGGACTTCATGACTAAAATACCAAAAGCACTGGCAGCAAAAGCCAAAATAGACAAATGGGATCTAATTAAACTCCAGAGCTTCTGTACAGCAAAAGAAACCATCATTAGAGTGAACCGGCAACCAACAGAATGGGAAAACATTTTTGCAATCTACCCATCTGACAAAGGGCTAATATCCAGAATCTACAAAGAAGTAAAACAGATTTATAAGGAAAAAAAAACATGTAAATTAAGCAAAGGACATGAACAGACACTTTTCAAAAGAAGACATATATGAGGGCAACAAACATGAAAAAATGCTCATCATCACAGGTCATTAGAGAAATGAAAATGAAAACCACATTGAGATACAATCTCATGCCAGTTAGAATGATGATCATTAAAAAAATCTGGAGACAACAGATGCTGGAGAGGATGAGGAGAAATAGGAACACTTTTACACTGTTGGTGGGAGTATAAATTAGTTCAACCATTGTGGAAGACAGTGTGGTGATTCCTCAGGGACCTAGAAATAGAAATTCCATTTGACCCAGCAATCCCATTACTGGGTATATATCCAAAGGATTCTAAATTGTTCTATTATAAAGACACATGCACTTGTATGTTCATTGTGGCACTGTTTACAATAGCAAAGTCCTGGAACCAACACAAATACCCGTCCATGATAGTCTGGACAAGGAAAATGTAGTACATTAACACCATGGAATGCTATGCAGCCATAAAAAACGATGAATTCATGTCCTTTTCAGGGACATGGATGAATCTGGAAACCATTATTCTCAACAAACTGACACAAGAACAGAAAATCAAACACCACATGTTCTCACTCATAGGCAGGTGTTGAACAATGAGAATATATGGACACAGGGAGGGGAGCATCACACACTGGGGTCTGTTTGGGGGCAACAGGGGAGGGACAGTGGGCAATGGGGAGGTTGGGGAGGGATAACATGGGGAGAAATGCCAGATATAGGTGACGGGGATGGAGGCAGCAAACTATATTCCCATGTATGTACCTATGCAACAATCCTGCATGCTCTGCACATGTACCCCAGAACCTAAAGTGAAATAAAATATATATATTTTAAAATAATAAAAATAAAATAAAGTGATGTATCACCTTAATTTTGAATTTCCATTTTTACCAAATTTTATTTTCAACTTTTGTCAGAAATTAAACTTGTAATTATTTAACCTTATGATAACAAATGTTAGATATCAAGAAGAATGTACAAAGTATGCATCAGCTTTAAAAACTGTTTTGGAGTTATGTAATCAAGTTTTTTTTCCCCTAAATTCCATGGTTTGGCCTTCTATTAATTTGCTAAGTGGTACATTTTAAAACCTGTTCAGTGTTATAAAGTTGGTAGGAAAAATTAATTCTAAGAAATGATCATTGCCTTTTCTGTGGATAAGTACATAACAACAAATATACCTATAATAAAAGAAGACAGTATCACCATTTAAAATTAAAAATAGTACTTCAGGATGTTTAAATGCAAAGATTACTTGCATGTCGAACCAGCAGGGTTTTCTGCTGTATGACTGATTTATACAATATAGGTGAATTCTTAAGTTATTGTGATTACTCTTCTCACATCAGAAGAATTAAAAAAAAATAGCTTTGAAAAATAACAAATACGATTCTGTGCTGTTGCTACTAGGACACAATGACTCTTTTATGCCTCATGGCATTAAGGAACATAAGGCTAAGGCTTGTAAGCTGTATCACTAATGTCAATCCTTTAAAGGAATCAGTGAAGATGACACAGACATTCATTAAGAACAAAATGAAACAGAGAAGGAAAAGGGTTATGAAATCATGTTAAGTGAAAAAAGCAAATTGATAATTATATTTATATTGCAATGCGTACAAATAATAGAGAATAAAAAGGAGTGGAAACGTTAGAGATTGTTTTTAAGGAAATGAGACTGTGAGGTTGCTCTTTCAATATTTTTCTTTACTATCATATGATTTGTGAGACAATAATATCAAGAGAAAGAAATATTAAAAGTGGCTTCGAGGGTTAACAGGTCTCCCTGGGGTCAACGTACAGGTCTGGTGAGTATGGACGGAGCAGGGAGAAATGAAGCTCTCCGTTGGTTTTGCAGTTTCTGCCATCTGTACCTTCTTCCTTCAGTTAAGTGACTTTCCCAATGCCACTCAGCAGGCACAGGGGCGAAACTTGAACTCCAGTAGTTTAGCTGTATATTCTGTACTGTTGACCACAGCACTAAACTATATAATATTTATCCAAAAACACACAAAATGTCAAAATTGGAATCTCTGCTCCTTACCAGCAAAGCACAGGCTTTTCAGGGGTGGCAGACACTATTGTCTGGTTAACCCAACACTCACTTCCAACCCCCTCTCCCATTCCCACCTCAACTAAAAACTCATATGTCAACCTTCACTTGCAGCTAGGTAGCCATGTGACACGTTTCTAGACAATTACATAGAAGCAGAAATCTCTTCAGGAAGATTCTAACAAAGCCTTTGGTAATTTTTTGTTGATGTTGCTATCGAGGTAAAAGAGGCACCTGTCACTGACCCTTCTCTCACATCCTCCTGCCTTAAAGACGAAGGTTTCCCTGGTGCTGCAACAGCACCTATGAAACAGCACAGAACCAGCTGTAGCAGTGCTGACCCACTGAAGTAAAGCCAGCAACCGCCAGCCTGTAGACCTGACACCTAAGCAAAACAAACACCTACTTACCTAAGCTGTTGTTACCCAGATGTGTTATCACTTGCAGCTCGAAGGATTCCTAATTTACAGACCTGTTGATCCCTGTCACTGGAGTTGCCTTGGGTATAAGGTATCCACAAAAACGCCTGAGGAATCAGTGATGGTGAACAACAGAAAACTTAAAAGGTTAAGAAGAGTATCAAGGCAGTCTCTCCATACAGCATTTGGCTTGGGACACAACAATGTAAAAAGTTCCATAAAGACAATGACTAAAACATTTAATTTGCTATATCTCTCATTATCGCAAAAGAAACTTATTGCACTTATATTCATATTGGTCCTGAATCTGAATATTTTAAATGTTGCCCATTTTCCAGCCAAAAGAATCTTCCCCAGAGACTTAAATTTAAAAGTAATGATCACAGAAGTTACAGATACAGAGAATAAAAATTACCTGTTAAATTTCCAAGTAGTTACTGCCAAGCTATGTATTAAAAATATTTCATTTGTATGCAGTGCAATTATAATGATTTTTATTAATTCTCCACCAGACTATACAAATTTCTTTAAAGGATAATTATACTATTTATTTACAGTAATAAAAATAAAGTCCTGCCATATAGCAATTAGGTGGGGGTAAAGGACAGAAAACAAAATAAAAATTATGTAATTCTAATGTGTAGTAATAGTTCTTAAAGCTTTTGAGTACATATTTATTACGTCGGTCTTCTAACTGCGCATAGAGCCATCACTCATACCGTCCTAAGACTTTTGAGTAAATATGCATTAGGCGAGTTTTAAGCACTTATTATTAACTCAGTCAACCAGAACAAATTCATCAACTCTAAGCTTATCTAGTTTATCAAGTGAATCCAGACTAGGTTCTTGGGAATGTGCTTAAACTTTATATATTTATTCGTTAGAGCTTGCTAGAATCCTAGAGTAATATATTCATTATGCCAGGGATTTTTAATGTGCTGTGTCAAATTATGTTCTCCCAAGTGCTGAAGCAATATAATATAATTAACTTTATAGCCTGTGTGTTAATTCTCATGGTATAAAGGGCCATGAATGAATCACCAACATTGCAGGGATTTTCTGCGTACGCTCACAACATCCCGTAGATGTTGTCCCTTTAAACTTTTTCAGCTCTCGTCTCTGCTCATACTAGAAAATTTGGTTTCTTTCTTCTTCACCTGAAGAGTCTACTGTTGAAACAAGGTCCTGTGCTTAAAGTTGCTCCTAAATCCAGCCTCCCTTCTAAAGAATCTCTCACCTTCCAAGGGCCAAGGAGGTGAGAATAAAATCACCTCTCCAGCATGAAATGCTGTCTCTACAGGATTCATTTTATCTTACATGACACACACCACCATACTGGTTAAGATACTGTCAATTAGTTTTCATATTTGGTTATCTCATTATTCTCCACCCTTTCTGAACTCCCATAATTTTTATTTTCTGCACTATCATTTGGCACTTTGCAAAGTTGTATTTTGTTAGTTCTCTTTTACCCTCTCCAAACCTCATAGTTATGATTTGATGACTATTGAGTTAATGGTTATTTTACAGACTTGTATCAGAGACCTATAATATAGATTTTTAAAAGTTTCAAAATGTCTTCATTCCTTTTCCATGCCATCTAGCAAAGGTGTTCTTATTCTTGTCTTTCAAAATATCATTATCCCTGCAAGAAATCATCTCATAACTCACAAAATATACATTGGCTCCACACATACATATCAGCAGCTTGTTCACAGTCACACCTTGCCATTCATACCAAATGTCTCCTGGCTAACCAAGGAAGCATTTACGTACTGCCATACTTAACAGTTACCTGAATTATCATAAATGCCATGGAAAAACTTACAAGAAATGAGGACAGTTGCCAAAGGGCCAACTACTATGTTTGTGTGTATGTATGTGAGCATGTGCAAGCATGTTTTATGTGTCTAATAAAAACAGGATCCTGATAGCAGATGTTTTCCATGAGATACAACACTACAACACTATCCTTGCAAAAGCAAGATGCATATTTGCAAAGGAGAGATTTTGATTAGAATTAGTGTGTGTTGCCCAGCTTCCTGAAGCTTCTTCCCTTTGTTTATTACATACTTTTCTAACGATGCAGAAAAGGCCTACTCAGCAGCTTAATTCCCCAGAGTAACAAATGTGTCTCAAGCACCTAGACCTGCCCTGTCCCTTTACCAACTCCCTCTTTCAAGGACTTGAACACTGTATAGACTTGGAAAGAAGCTATATTATATATGATGGTGATGTGTGTAAGTCACACACCTCAGGTTCTGTTCAGTCCACATTTCATCTTATCTTCATTTTATGACTCTATTTTATTGTCATTGAGATTACTGAATCATAAACCTAAGAGGAAAAGATGTTCCATTTTAGAAGTATTTTCTACTATTTGAGGGTCACATTCATAGTATGAATCTTCACATCTATGTCATTTCGTTAAAATGTCTGTGTGTTGTATCACACAATATTATGGATTTTCAACCTCTCTTGCACTCACCCCACTGACAGTAACATCCATGAAGTCAGGGACTTTTATATTCTCAGTCTTATAAACTTAGTGCCTAAAATAGTATCTAGCTCATAGTAGACGTGCAACAATATTTGTTAAAAAGAAGTCTATCAAAATTAATGTTGAAAACTTCAGCACATGTGGCACTTGGCTGCTCCCATTTTTCTGCCCCTCATAAGTCTTCTCTTCACGTTTCTGTGATCTCTCCTAGAAGTTGTGAACATGTCTGACATTTATTTCTTGCCTCTGTGATATCAAGCATAGAAAATAAGTAATTTGCCTTATTAAATTAGATGTATTGGCTTTAACTTTATACTGTTAATGACTCTAATATCTATTTCCAGTCTTGATCTTTAGTTTAAGCTTCAGTCCTATATCTCTAATTGCATACAAGACTCTACTACTTTAAGGTGCTACCTGTCCTCTTCACACTAAAATTGGATCCATTTACTTAATTTCATTCTTTCTATCAATAGGATTCTCCCAGTCAGCCTGCTGAAAATCTGAAGCTGTCTTCTACTCTTTTCTTCCTTGATGCCTGATAGCCAACCAGTTAAAATGACTGGTCTAATCTTAATTCAGAAAGTCTCCTAAATCCAATCCTTCCTCTTTGTTTTCATCACTTTTTCCAGTGATGGTCCTCATATTCTCATATCTGGACAACAAATCAGCCTCTTAGTTTCCCTTAGTCTAGTCTCTCCTTTCTCTGAAACCTTATATGCCAACACCTGACTGCATGTTCAGCGAATATTAGGAGTCACATACTATTTGTTCAATGAGTAAATGAAAGAATTATTTAATGGATAAACGTTGTAGCATATAACATGCCTTAGATACTGAATATATAATGGGGGATGTCTGCCCCCATACAACCCAACCCAGACTTCAAATCTGTCCATAATCTGACTCCAACTTTTGTCTACCACATCTAAACTACCCCCACTGTCCCAGGTAATTTACCCGCGTCAGTGCAGGCTCAAGTTTCTCAAGCTCTGAAGGGCACCTCTCCCACTTTTCACGTATGTAAAATTTGCCCTATTGTCTCCATGAATAGATGTCTAAAATGACTTGTGCTGCTCACTGGCCTCTCATCTTCTCAGAATTCTTATAACATTCTCTACATAATAGTAATAAATTTTGACATTCTCATCTGCAATGTCACTTCACTACTTCTTGCACATAAGTCTTTTTTTCCCTCAGAGAGATTTACATAATCTGGGAGGCCTGAGACTGTGTCTTAAGGTCTTTGCTTGACTGACTCCAGTGATTTAAATGACTGGGTATTTCTTTAATGTCTACATACTTCATTTTACCTTTGTATAATTCCTGTGAAGAATAAAAAAGGAAACTAACTTTAAATCAGAACAAAATCTACCCATATGGTTTCCTGAAATGAGAGAAAACCACATTCTACATCAATTTATTAACATGGAGTATATAACTCAAGAGGACGTTTATAAGTAGAACTCCCTAAATGTTTTCATTTATAACCATGAAATAGAAAAAAAAATAAAATATCAGGATAAGAATATTTTACATTTTTATTATTGCTTTCTGAAATGCCCAAAATTGACTTGCTAATACTGTGTATTAGTAGTCAGTTAAAATGAGAAAAAGCATATATACTTGTTCCTGTTCTTATAAAAGAAATGTCTAGAAAAGCATTTCATTTGAAGGTTTTCTACGTACGTAAAAGTAACAAATCTGCACAATCCATTTTTAAAAGCATAGTAATAGTAATAGTAATAGCAATGTTAAAAGAAAGATAATAAACAGAGCTAGAGATCAGATATCAAAGAAAGTGCCATATAATTTTATTAAGATTGTTTGTTCCTACAACTCAAAAGTTGAAAATATTCTTATCAGATAAGTTTCAAAGATAAGAAGAATGACTGAAGATAAGAGTTTATTTTTGACCCTCCAAGGACTTTACTTTTAGTAAAGTATTAAAAATAATAAAAGAACTCACATTTTTTCACCTAAGGAAATACTCCGCTGTTATGGAAATAATTTCCCAACTTTTACTTCCTCATTTTTCAGATAATTATTTCAATATTTCTTTGGCTTTGGTGCTTAATGATAAAATAAGAGTTTCTGAGGAAAGATCCTAGGCAAAAACATTAATATGTGAACAGAACCAACCCCGAGGCAATTTTGAGAGATGAATTGTGTGTCTTCTTTTCCCCTGCAGTCAGCTTTCTCTTCCTGCCAGGTGTTCTCTGTTGGTTATTATAAGTTTCTAGTCTTATCTTGTTCCACTTCCCCAGAAAACCTATTTTCTAAAAAGGCCAATCCGTTCAATACGTTACAGTCACCCCTCATGCATACTCAACTCCATGCCTTTATGTGAACCACTGCAGGGGCCTGGAACATGCTCGTCTCCCCAACCAGATCTCACTCATCTTTCAAGGTCCCGCTCAAGCCCCACGTTCTCTGTGTAGCCCTCCCTAATCCCAACAATATCTTCTGAAACTATATAGAGCTGTAACAGTCATGCAAATGCTATATCTTCTCTCCTCAAGTAGATTTGCATGTCCTGATAAAATAATAGCATGTTTTATATTACAGAAAACAATTGATTTGGACCGAAACATGCATCTCTCTTGATTAAAATGACTGTCTATACTTTTTTTTTTTCTTTTTTTTCTTTTTTTTTATATACTTTTTATTGCATTTTAGGTTTGGGGGTACATGTGAACAACATGCAAGATTGTTACCTAGGTACACACATGGCAGTGTGATTCGCTGCCTTCCTCCCCATCATCTGTATCTGTTATTTCTCCCCATGCTATCCCTCCCCAACTCCCTACCCCCGCTGTCCCTCCCCTTTTTCCCCCCAACAGACCCCAGTGTGAGATGCTCCCCTCCCTGTGTCCATGTGTTCTCATTGTTCAACACCCGTCTATGAGTGAGAATATGCGGTGTTTGGTTTTCTGTTCCTGTGTCAGTTTGCTGAGAATGATGGCCTCCAGGTTCATCCATGTCCCTACAAAGGATGCAAACCCATCGTTTTTGATGGCTGCATAATATTCCATGGTGTATATGTGCCACATTTTCACTGTCCAGTCTATCATCGATGGGTATTTGGGTTGGTTCCAGGTCTTTGCTATTGTAAATTGTGCTGCAATGAACATTCGTGTGCATGTGTCCTTATAGTAGAATGATTTATAATCCTTTGGATATATACCCAGTAATGGGATTGCTGGGTCAAATGGAATTTCTATTTCTAGGTCCTTGAGGAATCGCCACACTGTCTTCCACAATGGTTGAACTAATTTACA
>PVKV010020747.1:0-39110 GCA_004027835.1 Alouatta palliata
AGCAATTCTCCTGCCTCAGCCTCCCGAGTAGCTGGGACTACAGGCACGTGCCACCATGCCCAGCTAATTTTTGTATTTTTAGTAGAGACGGGGTTTCACCATGTTGACCAGGATGGTCTCGATCTCTTGACCTCGTGATCCACCCGCCTCGGCCTCCCAAAGTGCTGGGATTACAGGCGTGAGCCACTGTGCCCGGCCAACTTTTTCTTTACTTATTGTATATTTATTTAGGTTTTTTATTTCTTCATGAGTCAGTTTGAGTAGTATGTGTATTTCTAGCAATTTGGCCATTTCATCTAGGTTATCTAACTTGGCATCAATTTGTTCATAGTTTTCTTTTCTAATCCTTTTATTTCTGTGAAGTCAGTAGTATGAAAGAGATGGGACCTCTTTCATCTCTGTTTTTTTTTTGTTGTTGTTGTTTTTTGTTTTTTTGAGATGGAGTCTGACTCTATTGCCCAGGCTAGAGTGCAGTAATATGATCTTGGCTCACTGCAACCTCCACTTCCTGGTTCAAGCGATTCTTCTGCCTCAGCCTCCCGAGTAGCTGGGATTGCAGGTGTGTGCCACCATGCCTGGCTAGTACTTGTATTTTTTAGTAGAGACGGGGTTTCATCACAATGGCCAGGCTGGTCTTGAACTCCTGACCTTCTGATCTGCCTGCTTTGGCCTCCCAAAGTGCTGGGATTATGGGCGTGAGCCACCGCACCGGGCTCTCATCTCTGGTTTTAGTACTTTGAATTGTCTCTCTACTTTTCTTGGTCAGTCTCACTAAAGGTTTGTTGATTTTGTTGGTATTTTCAAAGAACCAACTTTTGGGGTCATTGATTCTATTGTTTTTCTATGTTCTGTTTCCTTTTTATCTCCACATTAATCTTTGATATTTTCTCCCTTCTTCTTGCTTTAGGTTTAGGGTACTCTTATTTTCCTATTTTCTTAAGGTGGGAGAGAGGTACGTAATGACACAGAGGTAATTCACTAGTGGTGGTGGTTGGTGGGAAGGAAGAGGAATAGATTGAAGAAGTAAGTAGGGTCATGCTGAAGCATTTTAACTTTATCCTATGGAAAATGGGAAGCTACTGAAGGGATTTAGGTTGAAAAGTGAGAAAATCAGAGTTTTGATTTAGACAAATAATCTTAACTATAGTTAAAAAAAAAAAAGTCGGAATGGGGGAAGATGGGAGCCAGAGTCCAGAATCTGGAAACTTAGAGTTGGAAAGGACATTGCAAGTGTTCTAATCCTAGTCCTATTTCCCAAATAGTGTAAGAATCTCCTCTACCACATCTTTCCAATTTTTAAAATACTTTTTCAGCCTAGTTATCACCACCTAACAGAATGTCTATTCCATTTTTATCAGCTCTATTTTTAGAAATTTCTTCTTATCCTGAGCTAAACTCCCTCTCACTGTAGCATCCATTCATTGTCCAACTCTTGTTCATTGGAGCTGTACAGAATAAGCTCAATCTGCTTTTCATGACAACTTTTTAAACATTTGAAGAATTATATTTCCCCCAAGTCTACTTTTCTCCGAGATTTTAAAAATGTCTCTTATGCTATATAACTTTAGGATCCGTGTCACTTCAGTTACCTTCCTCTGGACACACCTTGACAGGTCAAGATCTAACTTATTCTGAAGTGCCAAGTGAATGTTTATTTTTCACAGTTTTTCGAAGAACACTATTTCTATAATTTTTGGACCTAAATAGTAAATAATTTCATAGTAGCAAGAAAACCTGTGAACAAGTTGTTCAACTAACTTCATAATGATTGTAGCTCAGGTTTCTAAGTTGAATTTATGTAGTCACTTGAGATTCATTATTTTTATTTTTCCATAATTTATTGTACAGGTAGTATCTGGTTTCATGAGTAAGTTCTTTAGTGGTAGTTTGTGAGATTTTGGTGCATCCATCACCCTAACAGTACACACAGCACCATATTTGTAGTCTCTTACCCCTTGCCTCCCTCTCACTCTTCCCCACAAGTTCGCAAAGTCCATTGTATCATTCTTATGTCTTTGCATCCTCATAGCTTATCTGTCACATACCAGTGAGAACATGCCATGTTTGGTTTTCCATTCTGAGTTACTGCGCTTAGAATAACAGTCTCAAATCTCATCCAAGTCACTGCAAATGCTGATAATTTACTCCTTTTTATGGCTGAGTAGTATTCCATCACACACACACACACACACACACACACACACACACACACCCCAGTATCACATTGTTTTGGAGACGATGGCATTATAGTATAGTTTGAAATCGAGTAGTGTGATGCCTCCAGATTTGTTCTTTCTACTTAGTTGTATATTGGCTATGTGGGCTCTTTTTTGGTTCCATAGGAATTTTAAAATTGTCTTTTCTAATTCTGTGAAGAATGATAGTGGTATTTGATGGAGATTGCATTGAATTTTGGCAGGATGGTCATTTTCACAATATTGGTTCTACTCATCCATGAACATGGGATGTATTTTCATCTGTTTGTGTCTTCTATGATTTATTTCAGCAGTGTTTTGTAGTTTTCCTTGTAAAAGGCTTTTGACTCCTTGGTTAGGTATATTCCTAAGTATTTTTTTTTTGCAGCTATTGTAAAAGTGGTTCAGTTCTTGACTTTATTCTCCACTTGGTTGTTGTTGGTATACAGAGGAGCTACTGATTTGTGTACATTAATCTTGTATCTGGAAAATTTGCTGGATTCTGTTATCAGTTCTAGGAGCTTTCTGGAGGAGTTTTAAGGGTTTTCAAGGTAAACAATCATATAGTCAGCAAACAGTGACAGTTTGACTTCCTCTTTACCGGTTTGGATGCCCTTTATTTCTTTCTCTTGTCTGATTGCTCTGGCTAGGACTACCAGTATTTTGTTGAAGAGGAGTGGTGAGAGTGGGCATCCTTGTCTTGTTCCCTTTTTCAGAGGGAATGCTTTCGACTTCTCCTCATTCAGTGTTATGTTGTCTGTGTATATGTCATAGATGGCTTTAATTGCATTGAGGTATGTCCCTTCTATGCCAGTGTTGCTGAGAGTTTTAATCATGAAGGGATGCTGGATTTTGTTGGATGCTTTTTCTGCATCGAGATGATCATGTTATTTTTTTAAAAAAAATTCTGTTTATGTGATGTATCACATTTAATGACTTGCATATGTTAAACCATCTCTGCATCGCTGGTATGAAACCCACTTGATCATGGTGGATTATCTTTTTGATATGTTGTTGGATTTGGTTAGCTAGTATTTTGTTAAGGATTTTAACATCTATGTTCATCAAGGATATTGGTCTGTAGTTTTCTTTTTGATTATGTCCTTTCCTGGTTTTATTATTAGGGTGATGCTGGCTTCATGGAATGAATTAAGGAGGGTTCCTTCTTTCTCTGTATTGTGGAATAGGCTCAATAGGATTGCTATCAATTCTTTGAATGTCTGGTAGAATTCTCCTGTGAATCCACCTGGTCCTGGACTGTTTTTTGTTGCTAATTTTTAAATTACCATTTCAATCTTGCTGCTTGTTACTGGTCTGTTCAAGGTATCTAATTCTTCCTGATTTAAGCTAGGAGGGTTACATTTTTCCAGAAATTTATCCATTTCTTCTAGGTTTTCTAGTTTATGTGCATAAAGGTGTTCATAGTAGCCTTGAATGATCTTTTGTGTTTCGGTGGTGTCAGTTGTAATATCGCCTATTTTATTTCTTGGTGAGGTTATTTGAATTTTCTCTCTCTCTTTTTTTTTTTTGAGATGAAGTCTCACTCTTATCACCTAGGCTGGAATGCAGTGGCACAATCTCAGCTCACTGCAACCTCCACTTCCCAGGTTGAAGTGATTCTCCTGCCTCAGCCTCCCAAGTAGCTGGATTATAAGCACCTGCCACCACACCTGGCTAATTTTTATGTTTTTAGTAGAGATGGGGTTTCACCATGTTGGCCAGGCTGGTCTCTAATTCCTGACCTCAGGCAATCCACCTGCCTCAGCCTACCAAAATGCTGGGATTACAGGTGTGAGCGGCTGCACCCAGCCTTCTCTTCTTTTCTTGGTTAATCTTGCTAAGGTCTATCAATATTATTTATCTTTTCAAAGAACTAGATTTTTGTTTTATTTATCTTTTGTATTTTTTTTTTTTTTTGGTTCAACTTCATTTATTTCTGCTCTGATCTTGTTTATTTCCTTTCCTCTGCTATGTTTCAGTTTGGTTTGTTCTTGTTTTTCTAGTTCTTTGAGGTGTGACCTTAGAAGGTCAGTTTTTGCTCTTTCAGTCTTTTTGATGTAGGCATTTAGTGCTAAGAAATTTCCCCTTAGCAGCTTCTTTGCTGTATCCCAGAGGTTTTGATAGGTTGTGTCATTATTGATGTTCAATTTGAAGAATTTTTAAATTTCCATGTTGATTTTGTTTTTGACCCAATGCTCATTTAGGAGCAGGTTATTTAATTTCTATGTATTTGCATGATTTTGAAGGTCCCTTTTGGAGTTGATTTCCCCTTTTATTCCACTGTGGTCTGAGAGCATGCTTGATATAATCTCAATTTTCTGAAATTTATTGAGGCTAATTTTTTGGCCTATTATATAGTCTATCTTGGAGAAAGTTCCTTGCACTGTTGAATAGAATGTGTATTCTGTGGTTGTTGGGTGACATATTCTGTATATATCTGTTAAGTCCATTTGTTCCCAGGTATAGTTTAAATCCATTGTTACTCTGTTGACTTTCTGTCTTGATGACTTGCATAGTGCTGTCAGTGGAGTATTGAAGTTCCCAACTATTAGTGTTGCTGTATATCTCATTTACTATTATTATGTTGCTGTCTGTCTCATTTACTATTAGTAATTATTTTATAAATTTGAGGGCTCTATTGTTTATATGCATAAATGTTGAGGACTGTGGTATTTTCCTGTTAGATAAGGCTTTTTACTGTTACATAATGTTCCTCTTTGTCTCTTTTAACTGCTGTTGCTTTAAAGTTTGTTTTGTCTGATACAAGAATAGTTACCCCTGCTTACCTTTGGCATCTATTTGCATGAAATTCCATTTCCACTCCTTTACTTAAGTTTATGTGAATCCTTATGTGTTAGGGGAGTCTCCTGAAGGCAGCAGATAGTTGATTGGTGAGTGCTTATCCGTTCTGCGGTTCTGTATCTTTTAAGTGGAGCATTTTGGCGGCCATTTACACTCGATGCTATATTGGGATGTGAGGTACCATTGCATTCATTGTGCTATTTGTTGCCTGTGTACTTTTGTTTTTGATTTTTAACTTGTATTTTTGTTTTATAGGTCCTGTGTGATTTATGCTTTAAAGAGGTTCTGTTTTGATGTGTTTTCAGGATTTCTTTCAAGATTTAGAACTCTTTTTAGCAGTTCTTGCAGTGGTGTCTTGGTAACGGCAAACTGTCTCACAATTTGTCTGGAAAAGACTGTATCTTTCCTTTGTATATGATATTTAGTTTTGCTGGATACAAAATTCTTGGCTGATAATTGTTTTGTTTGAGGAGGCTGAAAATAGGGCCCCAATCCCTTCTAGCATGTAGGGTTTCTGCTGAGAAATCTGCTGTTAATCTGATAGGTTTTCCTCTATAGGTTACCTGGTGCTTCTGGTCTTACAGTTCTTAAGATTCCTTGCTTTATCTTAACTTTGGATAACCTGATGACATTGTGCCTAGGTGATGATCATTTGTGATGAATTTCCCAGGTGTTCTTTGTGCCTTTTGTATTTGGATGTCTAGATCTGTAGGAAGGCCAGGGCAGTTTTCCTCAATTACTCCCCTAAATATATTTTCCAAGCTTTTAGAATTCTCTTCTTCCTCAGGAATACTGATTATTCTTAGGTATGATCATTTAATATAAGCTCAGACTTCATGGAGACTTTGTTCATATTTTCTTATTATTTTTTCTTTTCCTTTGTTGGATTGGATTAATTCAAAGACCTTGTCTTTGAGCTCTGAATTTCTTTCTTTTGCTTGTTCAGTTCTATTGCTGAGACTTTCAGGAGCATTTTGCATTTCTATAAGTGTGTCCAATGTTTCATGAATTTTTCATTTTTTTTTTTTCTGAGACAGAGTCTCGCTTTGTCGCCAGGTTCCAGGCTAGAGTGCAGTGGCGTGATCTCAGTTCCCTGCAACCTCCATCTCCCAGGTTCAAGCAATTCTCCTGCCTCAGCCTCCTGAGTAGCTGGGACTACAGGCACACGTGGCCATGCCCAGCTAATTTTTGTATTTTTAGTAGAGACGGGGTTTCACCATGTTGGCCAGGATGGTCTCGATCTCTTGACCTCATGATCCACCTGCCTCGGCCTCCCAAAGTGCTGGAATTACAGGCGTGAGCCACTGTGCCTGGCCTAATTTTTTATTTTTTTAAAGCTATCTATTTCCTCGAATATTTCTCCCTTCACTTCTTGTACTGTGTTTTGGATTTCCTTGCATTGTGCCTTGCCTTTCTCTCATGCCTCCTTGATTAGCTTAATGACTAACCTGAATTCTTTTTCAGGTAAATCAGGGATTTCTTCTTGGTTTGGATTAATTGCTGGTGAACTAGTCTGACTTTTTGGGGTGTTAAATTGCCTTGTTTTGTCATATTACTAGAATAGATTTTCTTACTCCTTCTTATTTGGGTAGGTTCTGTCAGAGGGAAAGTCTTAGGCTGAAGGCTCTTGTTCAGGTTCTTTTGTTTCATGAGGTGTTCCTTTGATGTAACACTCTCCCCCTTTTCCTATGTATGTGGTTTCCTGTGAGTTTAACTGCAGTGATTGTTGTCTCTCTTCTGGGTCTAGCCATCTAGTGAGTCTACCGGGCTCTGGGCTGGTACTGGGAGTTGTCTGCACAGAGTCCTGTGATGTGAACTGTCTATGGGTCTCTTTTCTGTGGATACCAGAGCCCATTTTGGTGGAGGTGGCCAGGGGGTACTATGGACTCCATGAGGGTTCTTGGCTTTGGTGGTTTAATACTCTATTTTTGGGCCAGGCTTGGTGGCTTACGCCTGTAATCCCAGCACTTTGGGAGGCTGAGGTGGGTGGATCATGAGGTCAGGAGTTCAAGACAAGACTGGTCAACATGGTGAAATGCTGTCTCTACTAAAAAATACAAAAATTAGCTGGGCATGGTGGCTTGTGCCTGTAATCCCAGCTACTTTGGAGGCAGAGGTAGGAGAATTGCTTGAACTGGGACCCGGGAGGTGGAGGTTGCAGTGAGCCGAGATCACACCACTACACTCCAGCCTGGGCTACAAAGTGAGATTCCATGTCAAAAAAAAAGGACAAACAAAATACTCTATTTTTGTTCTGGTTGGCCTCCTGCCAGGAGATGTACTTTTCAGAGAGCATCAGCAGTCATAGTATGAAGAGAAACCAGTGGTGGACAAGAGCCTAGAACTCCCAAGATTATATGCCCTTTGTCTTCTGCTACCAGGGTGGGTAGGGAAGGAGCACCAGGTGAGGGTGGAGCTAGGTGTCACTGAGCTCAAACTCTTCTTGGGCAGGTCTTTCTGCAGTTGCTGTGGGAGATGAGGGTGAGACTCCTAGGTCAATGGAGCTGTGTACCTAGGAGGATTATGGCTGCCTTTGCTGACTCATGCAGGTTGTCAGGGAGGTGGTGTAAAGCTGGCAGTCACAAGATGCACTCAGCTCCCATGCAAACCGAAGGGCCAGTCTCACTCCCACCATGCCCCTCACCTGCCAGTAGCCCTGAGTCTCTTTTCAGGCAGTGGACGAACTGGGCTTCAAAACTTACCCCAGGCTACCCACCTCTCAGCTACAAAAGAAAAGCGCTTGGTTCTTCCCCTACCTGTGGAGTCTGCATACTGCATTTGTGCCCTTGCCTGAGTTCTGTCCAGGAGGCTTCTCACCCCAATCAGATTGTTATAAAGTGTAGGTGGAGATTTCCTTCTCCCTGTAGAGTTTCTTCCCCATCTACCTGCCACTCCTCTGGCCGCCCTCCCTATAGATCCCTATGTTGTCAGGCAGCAGTGGCCTGCTTGGGGACCCAGCAAGCTCCCAGGGCCTTTCTGTTGCTTCATTGACTCCTGTATTTCATTTGGCTCTCTAAATTGACTCAGCTCTGAGTAAGGTCAGAAACTTCTCCTTCAAACAGACCTTTTGTTTCTCCAGTGGGAGCATGTATTCAAGAGAGGAGGCTCTCCCTTTTTCACTTCCACAGTTGGGGCACTCACAGTATTTGGGGTGTCTCCCTGTTCTTGCAGGAGCACTCTGCTTCCTTCAGAGGGTCTGTAGGTTCTCTTGGGATTGCTGGTTTGTTTTTACAGTCAGGCTGGAGCTAAAGTTCACAATGCAAGCCTCTACACGTTGCTCTGTCTATCCAAGTCGGAGCTGCAATCTAGTCTTTCTCCCATCTGCCATGATGAGTGAGATTTATTATTTAAATCTTACTTTACACTGTTATTCTACTTTCAAGAAGGTTTTTTTTTCTGTGTATACCTAGAGTGATAGTATCATCTACATACATAAACTAGAGAGATAATCTGGCAATCTTGGGTATGGTTGATGATAGATTAAAAAATAATTAAATGTTTTTATGCTGGATATTTCTTTTTCTTTTTTGTTTTTTAAATATGGAACACTTCATGAATTTGTGTGTCATCCTTGTGCAGGGGCCATGCTAATCTTCTCTATATCATTCCAATTTTAGTATATGTGCTCCAGAAGTGAGCACTATTTTTTTTTTAAATAATGCTACTTGGCTTAGTCAAAATTTTTTTCCCTTAAGTACAGAGATCAACTCAACACAGATCAAATTGTGCCTAATTAGGTACAATTAAATTTTTTAATATTACGTTTTTTGTGATTATTTAAATTATTAAATATCATCTCCTCTCCTGCTTTGCTGTTTTGATCCCAGATATATGGTGGCATCAGTTGGAATTAAAGATGAGTTTTAATGATTCAAAGGGAAATCATCATATTGGCTTGTTCCATGTATATAAAATAATTTCAGTATCATTCAGTGTTATTCAAGATGTTCAAGTAGAATGTCTCTGTATTAGTCAAGGTCCTCCAGAGAAATATATATATGTGTACATACACACACACACACACAGACACACATACTGTTTATTATATAAGACATTGGTCCATGGGATTATAAAGACTGAGGAGTCCCAAGATCCACTGTCTGCAAACGGGAGACTCAGGAAATATGGTGTTATAGTTTGAGAGCCTGAAAGGTAGAGGCTTGATAGTATAGATTCCAGTCCAGGTCTGAAGCTCTGAGAACTAAGAGTGCTTCAGGCAGGATAATATTGGTGCTTCAACGCAATAAGTCAGGCTGAGGGAGGACATATTCAACCTTCCCCCACATTATGCCCATCCACATTGGCGAGGGCCATCTGCTTTACTCTACCAGTTCAAATGCTTATCCCTTCCAGAAACACACAGACACACTTCAAAGTAATATTTAATCAGACATCTTGGCATCCAGTGGCCCAGTTGAGTTGACACATAAAATTAATAATCACAGTTTGCCTACCCTAGATTACAAAAAGTCATAGCATTTTTGTTTGTTTGTTTTGAGGTGGAGTCTCTCTGTTTGCCACCCAGGCTGGAGTACAGTGGTGCAATCTTGGCTCACTGCAACCTCCACCTCCTGTGTTCATGTGATTCTCCTGCCTCAGCCTCCCAAGTAGCTGGAACAATAGGTACATGCCACCACACCCAGCTAATTTTCATATTTTTAGTAGAGACGAGGTTTCACCATGTTGGCCAGATTGATCTTGAACTCCTGACCTCAAGTGATACACCCATCTCAGCCTCCCAAAGTGCTGGGATTACAGGCTTAAGCCGCCTCACCCAGCAGCCATAGCTTTTTGGCAAGTATGGTTTTAGTATTAAAAATGTCCCTAAAGGCTGGGCGCAGTGGCTCACGCCTGTAATCCCAGCACTTTGGGAGGCCGAGGTGGGTGGATCACGAGGTCAAGAGATCAAGACCATCCTGGTCAACATGGTGAAACCCCGTCTCTACTAAAAATACAAAAATTAGCTGGGCATGGTGGCACGTGCCTGTAGTCCCAGCTACTCAGGAGGCTGAGGCAGGAGAATTGCTTGAACCTAGGAGGCGGAGGTTGCGGTGAGCCGAGATCGCGCCATTGCACTCCAGCCTGGGTAACAAAAGCGAAACTCCGTCTCCAAAAAAAAAAAAAAAAAATGTCCCTAAGATACTGCTTTTAGGGTCTCATTTTTTAAAGTTTAATTGTTAATGAGTGGGTTAGTGATATTAATATCCTTGCTAACAGTAAGGATCCTAGCAGTATTTGAAGGCCAAGAGGACATGTTAGAAGTACAATTATTAAGAAAGCTTAAATGCTGGAGAGGATGTGGAGAAATAGAGAAATAGAACACTTTTACACTGTTGGTGGGCATGTAAATTAGTTCAGCCATTGTGGAAGACTGTGTGGCGATTCCTCAAGGATCTAGAATTAGAAATACCATTTGGCCCAGCAACCCCGTTACTGGGTATATACCCAAAAGATTATAAATCATTCTACTATAAAGACACATCCACACATACGTTTATTGCAGCACAGTTCACAATAGCAATGACTTGGAACCAACTCAAAAGCCCATCAATAATAGACTGGATAAAGAAAACATGGCACATACACACCATGGAATACCATATGGTCATAAAAAAGGATGAGTTCATGTTCTTTGCAGAGACATGGATGAAGCTGGAAACCATCATTTTCACAAACTATCTCAAGAACAGAAAACCAAACACAGCATGTTCTCACTCATCAGTGGGAGTTGAATAATGAGAACACATGGACACAGGGAGGGGAACTTCATGTACTGGGGCCTGTTGTGGGGTGGGGCACTAGGAGAGGGATAACATTCAGAGAAATACCTAATGTAGATGAAAGGTTGATGAGTGCAGCAAACCACCACATCACGTGTATACCTAAGTAACCTGCACGTTCTGCACATGTACCCCAGAACTTAAAATGTAATAATAATAATAATAAAAAGCAGACATTAAAAAGCAGACATTAACAAAAATAGTGGAGTGAGGAACTCCAAAATTCAAATTCGTTGTAGAAGCAATAAAAAAAAATGGCAAAAACTGGCAAAATAATCTTTTTTTGTAAACCTGGAAACCAACTAAATTGTTGGAGCAATTAGGGGAGGGCTGCTGTAGGAAAAATGATTGAATCTCATTAAGAACAGCAAATGTTGTGGTGTTTTAACTTAAAATAATCCTCTCCTCTATACCCCAGGTCAGTGGTAGCTCTGAAAATAACAGTACGTATTCACAGTACTAGAAAGAGCAGAATGTACATCATTTGGAATGGTGTGTTCTTTTTACATTTTTCTGTTGGCACCATAGAAGACCTTCTCAAAAGGCTTATCTTTATCTGACCTGTCTAGAAACCCAGTGCTAAAGATGCTAGCCATGGGGGTATTTGTCAAACATTTATGAGCAAATGTTTTGATCACTGCTGCCTGAGGCAATCAATGACAGTTGGGGCAAACATTGGACTAATCAAAAAGATCAGGAGGAAAGACTGGGGCATGCATGAAATGTACATAAAATATATTTTCCTGGGAATTTAGAAGGTCATACACATGCTAAAGGCTGTGAACATGCTCAGAAATGATCTGAAAAGGTCTTAATCTCTTACCCCTGGCTGACCTTGATGCTTGGCACAAGCAGGAAATGAAGGCTCATTGCCTGGATGAGCATTGAAGGCATGCCCCAACACACACATGGGTTGTCTGCAAAGACTGGAATATTTTTTGGTTCTAGGCATTTAAAGAAATACCTGTCCAATTATTAGAAGACTAGTAAGCTAATGGAACAGAGACTTCAGTTGACATGTGATAATGCAGACTTCGCAGAATTAGTCATGAAACAATTAATAATTAATACAACAATGAGCAACAACATCAATCTTTGAGAAGAGGGGAAAATATGATTTCCAGAATTGCTACATATTAATATTCAAAATGTTCAATTTGTATTTGTTTGTTGTTTTTTGAGATTGAGGCTTAGTCTGTCCTCGAGGCTTGAGTGCAGTGGTGTGATCTCTGCTCACTGCAACCTCTGCCTCCTGGGTTCAAGCAATTCTCCTGCCTCATCCTCCTAAGTAGCTGGGATTACAGGCATGCACTATCATGCCCGGCTAATATTTGTATTTTTACTAGAGACAGGGTTTCACTATGTTGTTCAGGCTGGTCTTGAACTGGCCTCAAGCGATTTACTTACCTCAGCCTCCCAAAGTGCTGAGATTACAGGCATAACCCACTATGCCTAGCCTCAAAATGTTCAATTCTTAACTAAAATTGTAAAGCATACAAAGAAAACAAGAAAGTATAGCCTATGTACTAGAAAAAAAGCAATCAACAGAAGCTCCCTGAGGAAGACCAGATGTTGGACTTACTGAACAAAGATTTAAACTATTTTAAACATGTTTTAAGATCTAAAGGAAGTCATGTTATAAAAAGAAAGGTGACAGAACAATGGCTCACCAAATAGAGAAAAATCAGTAAAGATAAATTATAAAAGTGAATCAAAATTGTGAAATCAAAAAGTGCCGTGCCATAACTGAAATGAAAAATTCATTGGCAATGTCCAAAAGCAGATTTCAGCAAGCAAAGAAAAAAAATATCTAGCAAACTCGAAAATAGGTAATTAAAAAAATTAAAAAAAAATTTTTTTCAAGACAGGGTCTTACTTACCCAGGCTGGAGTGTAGTGGCATGTTCACAACTCATTTCAGCCTCAGTCTCCCAGGCTGAAGCAATTTTCCTGCCTCAGCCTCCCTAGTAGCTGGGACTATAAGCACAAACCACCACACTGGGGTAATTTTTGTGTTTGTTGTAGGGATGGGGTTTTTCTGTGTTGCTCAGGCTGGCCTTGAACACCTGAACTCAAGTAACCCACCTGCCTTGTCCTCTCAAAATGCTGGAATACAGGCGTGAGCCCCTGTGCCTGGCTGAAAATAGGTATTTTATAAATTAAGCTGAGTTGTAATTTTCAGGGCCACCCCTAAGAAAATAACTAAAAATATGTAGTGAAAGTAATGACAAGGGAATTAAAATGATACACTAAACAATATCAACACAAAAGAAGAAAGTAACAGAGGAATTGAACAATAATAAGTAGCCAAAAGAAAGCTGGAGTGACTATGTTGATATCAGACAGAGTAGACTTTAAGACAAAATTTGATATGAGAGCCAAAGTGAACATTCTATCATGATAAAAGATGAAGAGTATAAAACAATTATAAATATATTTGCACCTAACAACAGAGCCCCAAGATATATGAAGCAAAGCCTGACAGAAGTGAGAGAAAGAGACAGTTCAACAGTGACGGTTGGAGACTTCAATAGAACATAATAACTAGATAGAAGATCAGTAAAAAAAAAATTAGACTTGAAAAACACTATAAACCAATTAGACCTAACATATCTATAGAGAACACTCTAGCCAACAACATGGTGTACATTCTTCTCAAGTGCACATGAATGTTCTCCAAGATAGACTATATGATACGTCACAAAAAAGCCTCAGTAAAATTAAAAGGATTGAAACCAGGTAAATGTATTCTCCAACCACAATAAAATGAAATTAGAAATCAACAGCAGAAGGAAATTTGGAAATTTACAAGTATGTGCGAATTAAACAACACACTCTTGAATAACCAGGGGATCACTGGGAAATTCACAAGGGAAATTAGAAAATACTTTACTATAAAAAAAAGTGAAAACACAACGTGCTCAAACCTAGGAGATGCAAGAAAAATAGTGATCAGATGGAAATTTATAGCTATTAATTCCTACATTAAAAAGGAATATCTCAAATCAATCACCTAACTTTCTACCTTAGGAAACTTAAAAAAAAAAAAACAAGAACACACTAAACTTAAAGCAAGAAAGGAAAAAATATTAAAGATTAGTGTGGAGGTAAATGAAATAGAACATAGAAAAACAGTAGAATCAATGACCCCAAAATTTGGCTATTTGAAAATATCAACAAAATTGACAAGTCTTTAGTGAGACTAACCAAGAATAAAAGAGAGAAGACTGAAATTACCAAAACTATAAGCAATTTTGTGTCAAGTTAAATAACCTAGGTGACATGGTCAAGTTGCTAGAAACACACATCCTCCTAAAACTGACTCATGAAGAAATAGCAAATCTAAATATATCTGTAATAAGCGAAGAAATACGTCAGTAATGACACAACTTCCAGCAACAACAACGAAAACTCATGTTCAGATGGCTTAAATAGAGAATTCTACCAAATATTCACAGAATAAACACCAATTCTCAAACTTTTTCAAAAATTAGAAAAGGAGAGAACACTTTCTAATTCATCCTATGAGGCCAACGTTATCCTAATACCAAAGCCAGAGAAATACATAATGAGCAAAGAAAACTATAGCCCAATATTCCTTATTAATATAAATCCAAAATCCTCAAATAATTAATAAACTGAATCCAGCAGCATAGAGAAATGATTATATACCATGATGAAGTGGGATTTATTCCAGGAATGCAGAGTTGATTAAACATACCAAAATCAATGTAATGTACAATATTAATAGAATTATTAATAATTTGAAAAACAATGTTTTCAATAAATGTGGAAAAAACAATTGACAAAATCCAACACCCAAACAATGTTTTCAATAAATGCAGAAAAAGCAATTGACAAAATCCAGCACCCTTTCATGATTAAAATGAAATAAAACAAATTCATAATAGAAAAATGTTCTACACTGAATGATAATCTTCTAAAAGATAGCCATTTCTTAATCCCTGGAACCTGAAAATTGTATGACAAAAAGGAGTTTGAAGATGTGATTAAATTAAGAATCTTGAGATGAGAAGATTTTCTTAGATTGTGGGTGGTCACTAAGTGCAATCACATGTATTTTTTTTTTAATAATTTGTTTATTTTACTTTAGGTGCATTCTATATCTGGCATTTTTCCCCATGTTATCCCTCCCCACCCTCCCCTCCCTCCCCACCCCCCATTGTCTCTCCCCTACCCTCCCCAACTGTCCCCTGTGTGTGATGCTCCTCTCCCTGAGTCCACTTGTTCTCGTTGTTCAACACCCACCTATGAGTGAGAACATACAGTGCTTGGCCTTCTGTTCTTGGGGCAGTTTGCTGAGAATGATGGTTTCCAGATTCATCCAAGTCCCTACAAAGGACATGAACTCATCGTTTTTTATGGCTACGTAGTATTCCATGGTGTATATGTACCACATTTTCTTTGTCCAGTGTATCATTGATGGGCATTTGGGTTGGTTCCAGGTCTTTACTATTGTACAAAGAACTGCAGTGAACATACGTGTGTATGTGTCTTTATAGTAGAACAATTTATAGTTCTTTGGGTATATACCCAATAGTGGGACTGCTGGGTCAAATGGAATTTCTATTTCTAGATCCTTGAGAAATCGCCACATTGTCTTCCACAATGGTTGAACTAATTTACACTCCCACCAACTGTGTAAGAGTGTTCCTGTTTCTGCACATCCTCTCCAGCATCTGTTGTCTCCTGATTTTTTAATCATTGCTATTCTAACTGGTGTGAGATGATATCTCAATGTGGTTTTGATTTGCATTCCTCCAATGACCAGTGATCATTAGCATTTTGTCATATGTTTGTTGGCCTCATATATGTCCTCTTTTGAAAAGTGTCTGTTCCTATCCTTCGCCCACTTTTGAATGGGGTTGTTTGTTTTTTTCTTATATATCTGCTTTAGTTCTTTGTAGATTCTGGATATTAGCCCTTTGTCAGATGAGTAGATTGCAAAAATTTTTTTGCCAGTCTGTGTCTTTTGATTGGGGCATTTAGGCCATTTACATTCAATGTTAACATTGTTATGTGTGAATTTGATCCCATAATTTTGTTACTGGCTGGTTTTCTTTCTCATTGGTTGACTCATTTTCTTCATTGCATTTTTGGTCTTTGCCAACTGGTTTGCTTTTGCAGTGACTGGTACTTGCTCCTTTCCATGCTTAGTGTTTCTTTCAGGAGCTCTTGTAGGGCAGGTCTTATGGTGACAAAATCTCAGTAATTGCTTGTCCATTTATTTCTCCTTCACTTACGAAACTTAGTTTGGCTGGATATGAGATCCTGGGGTGAAAATTCTTTTCTTTAAGGATGTTGAATATTGGCCCCCACTCTCCTCTGGCTTGTAGAGTTTCTGCCGAGAGATCTGCTGTGAGTCCAATTGGCTTCCCTCTGTGGGTGACCTGACCTTTCTCTGTGGCTGCCCTTAGAATTTTTTCCTTCATTTCGACCCTGGTGAATCTGACAGTTATATGCCTTGGGGTTGCTCTTCTTGAGTAATATCTTTGTGGAGTTCTCGGTATTTCTTGAATTTGAAATTGGGACTGCCTTGCTAGGCTTGGGAAGTTCACCTGGATAATATGCTGGAGTGTGTTTTCCAGCTTGGATTCATTCTCCCTGTCATATTCAGGTACACCGATCAAGCATAGATTAGGGTTTTTCACATAATCCCATATTTCTTGGAGGCTTTGTTCATTTCTTTTCACTCTTTTTTCTCTTGTATTGCCTTCTGTCTTTACTTCATTGAGTTGATCTTCAATCTCTGATATCCTTTCTTCTGCCTGATCGATTCGGCTATTAAAACTTGTGTTTGCTTCATGTAGTTCTCGTGCTGTGTTCTTCAATGCCATCAAGTTGTTTATGTTCTTCTCTAAGCTGGTTATTCTAGTTAGCATTTTGTCTAACCTTTTTTCAAGGTTTTTGGTTTCTTTGCATTGAGTTAGAATGTGTTCCTTTAGCTCTGAAAAATTTGTTATTATCCACCTTCTGAATCCTGTTTCTGTCAATTCTTCATACTCCTTGTCGGTCAAGTTGTGATCCTGTGTTTTTGAGTTGTGATCCCTTGAAGGAGAAGAGGTGTTCTGGTCTTTGGTGGTTTCACCTTTTTTGCTCTGGTTTTTTCCCATCTTTGTGGATTTACCTGGCTGTGGTGTCAGAGAGCTGCTTGATGAGGTCACTTGTCTGCCTGTGGAGGTGCTACTGGGTTTCTAGGGACTCCTTCAGGTTACTAGGGAAGCTTCCTGTGTTTTTCTTGTTTATGCTGGGAGATTAGGCCTGCCTCTTCCGCTGACCAGTAGGTGCTGCTGGGTTGTCAAGAACGCCATCCTGTTGCTACGTAGGCTTCCTGTGTTTTTTGTTAAAACATGTAGCCCAGTCCCACCCCTCTAGTGGTGGATTATGCCCTTCCTCTACTGGGCTGGATCGTTCAGGGTTCCTCTCAGACTATGGCACTGGCTACGCAACCCACTAGAGTCAGAGCTTCAGCCCTCTGGGGTTTCTGGGTAGGTTACGGACCTGCCCAGCTGCACCTGGCAGTCTCCCCCTTTCAGCTTTCTCTCTCTCCGTTCATGGGGTAGGGGCTGCCCAGCTACTCCCGCTTACAGCTCCCTCTCTCTCCGGGCGGGGGGAGGGGGTGATAGCTCAGTCTGCAGACTCTTACTGAACTCTGCACTTGTAATTCCCGGCGCTTGACTGGCAAAGATCCCCTGTTCTGTGTATTGCTGAGGCTCTGGGGGAAGCGCTGTATCTGGACCAGAGCGCCAGAGGTGGAGCCTCCGACTGGCCGGTCAGATGCAGTTTCTGGGTGAAGCAGCACTCCTCCCCGCCTCAGTCTGCCCTGAGTGGGATTTGCTCACCCTTGGACCAGACCTGTTGAAATGCACCTGGTACCTCGGTTGGAGCTAGGAGATCTCTGGGTTTCTGCGTCTCTTTCACTGGGTGTTGTGCCCTGGAGTTGTGTCTAATCTGCCATCTTGGATCCGTCTCAGGACTTAAGAGAAGTTCTTTGGGTAACTTTTTGTTAATAAGGCCTTCATCATTGATTGAGAAAACCATGGCTGAAGAGCCGCAAGCAAGCCCACAGCCCGAAGTCACATGGCGCCGGCGACGCCTGTTGTCCTGGTGATGCCAGCCAGGTGCCCGCCCCGTCCTCAAGGTCATGTATTATCATAAGAGAGAGACAAAGATTTGTCCACAGAAAGTAAGAAGGCAATGTGACTGTAGAGGCAGATTAGAGTGATGTGGCTACAAGACAAGGAATTCCAGTAGCTACCAGAAGCTAGAAGAGGCAAGGTACAGATTGTCTCCCAGGGCCTCTGCAGGAAGCCCAGCACTGTTGTAACTTTGATCTGAGCTGAGTGAAGCTGATTTTACATATCTGGCCTTTGTAAAAGAGTAAATATGTATTGTTTTTAACCACCAGGTTTTTGGTAATTTGTTGAAGATTTTGCAGCCATATGAAACAAATGCAGATATATTAGTCATGTTATAAAATCCAGCACATTTCCATGATGAAAACATTCACCCATGTAGGATAGAAGTGAACTTGTTCATTCTTATAAAAGGCACTTATAAAACTCCCACAGTTAATATTATACTTACGGTGAAAGAGAAATATTAGTCTTTAAAATCTGGAGTGAGGCAAGGATGTCTGCTCTCACTATTTCTAATCAACATTACATTTGAGGCCCTAGTCACAGAACTTCCATAAGAAAAGGATATCCAGATTGGAAAGGAGGAAGTATCACTATCTCTGTTTGCATATGATGTGATCTTATATAGTTATGAGCCATATGGTCAATGAGAGTGGTCCCATAAGATTATAATGGAGCTATATAATGGAGTAGGGTATACCATCCAGGTTTGTGTAAGTACAAAGTATACTCTATGATGTTCACTCAGTGACAAAATTGTCTAATGACACATTTCTCAGACATTTCCCCATTATTAAGCAAGGCATGATTGTATACAGAAAACCCTAATGAAACCCTTTAAAACTATTAAAGCTAAATAAATGAATTTAGCAAAATTGCAGATTACATTACCAATATACAAAAATTCATTACGTTTCTTTACAGTAATAATGAACAATGCAAAAATGCAATTAAGAAAGTAATTTCATTATAGCATTGAAAAGAATACATATTAAGAAATTAAACCATAAAACATTGTTGAAATAGCTTAAAGACCGAAATATGGAATAACATTCCATGTTTGTGGATTGGAACACTTAGTGTTGTTAAGATGCCACTACTTCTCAAGTTGATCTACAGATTAAATACAATCCCAATCAAAATTCCAACTGCATTTTTTTTTTTGCAGAAATTAATGAGTTGATTGTAAAATTCATATGAGAATGCAAGGGAACCACAATAGCCAAAACAATCTTGAAAAGAAGAATCAAGTTAGAGGACTCACATTTCCTGATTTAAAGCTTAGTTTGAGGCTACAGTACTCAAGACAGTGTGGTACTGACATTAGGATAAATATATAGCTCAATGGAATAGAATTTAGCATCCAGATATAAACCCGTTGTACTATGGTGAATTGATGTATGACAGGAGTGATAAGACCATATAATGGGAATTTTTAAACAAATGATGCTGGAACAACTGGATGTATACATGCAAAAGAACAGGGGAATTAGGAGTGATTGCTAAATGATATGGGGTTTCTTTGTGGGGTTGTTTAAGTATTCTAGAAAACTATAGTGATTGATGGTTGTACAACATCGCAAATATATAAACTACTGAATTATATACTTTAAAATGGTTAAAATTATAAACTTTGTATTATATAAATTTTAGCGCAATAAAATATTGCAAGAAAAGAGGAAATTTGAAAAGATGTTGACTGTTAACATTGAGTTTAGATATTTAGTAATATAAAAAGCATGAGATAAGTATCTATCTCTCTTTAGAAAGCTCAATGGAGGAAATATTTCTATTTTTCAGATACCTAGTTTAGTCTATACTTAATGCCAGTACTTCAAAATATTGACTTAAAGGTATTTTATTTGGTTGGGATTTCTTAATTCTCCACTATTTATTCTGTGGCCACAGATCCTAACTCTAGCCAACAGCTGTGCTCTTAAAGATGATTATTTCAAATCCATTACTGCAACTGAACAACTTTCCGTAATGTATATTTAAGAAAATCAGTTTTGGCCAGGTGCTGTGGCTCACACCTGTAATCCCAGCACTTTGGGAAGCTGAGGCGGGTGGATCAGAGGTCAAGAGTTTGAGACCAGCATGACCAATATGGAGAAACCCTGTCTCTACTAAAAATACAAAAATTAGCTGGGCGTGGTGGCACATGCCTATAATCCCAGCTACTTGGGAGGCTGAGGCAGGAGAATTGCTTGAACCCCGGAGGTGAAGGTTGCAGTGGGAGCCAAGATCACACCATTGCCCTCTAGCCTGGGCAACACTCATAAAAAAAAAGGAAAAAAAAAAAAAAAGAAAATCAGTCTTATGAAAGGCCTCCAAGAAGAGCCTGTGGTGTGTGTGTGAGGATGGGTCAGTAGAGCAGCTACACTTCAGCACTTTCTCCTAACAAATTTTGATCACTCCCTTAGCCTCTGCATTTTCTCCTTAATGGCTATCATCATACCAAATTTGCCTTTCTTTAAGTTGAGAAGTTTTCCAAAACTAACTTCATGAAAGGGAAACAAAAATCTGAAATAAAATAAAATACATGTAAATGGGTGATTTTATTAATCTGAAGATTATTATTTCCCCAACCCATCTGCCTTTGTATAGGTCTGCCTCCATTGGCTGGCACAGTTCCTTGGCTCCAAGCCTTTGGATCCCCTTTCCAGCATGGGTCCTGTTAAATCTGTGTCCTTTTAGATAGGAGTTATGCATTTCAACCGTGAACTCTGAGTTAGGAGCCACATAGTCTGTTAGAGTTGCAACTCCAGTGCCTGCAGGGGCAGGACAGTAAGTAGGTGGAGTGAGCTTGCTGGCATCTGGTGAGTGGCAGCCTCATTTACAGTGGGAGGCCATGGAGCTCTGGGGGCCATTGCTGCCAGAAATTGAGAGTTTATGGAACATGTCCTGACTTTACCATGTTGACAACTGATTCAAAATTAAAACAAACCAACAAATAGACACATCTACAAGCCATATTCAACCTAAAAGCCACTAGTTGGAAACCTCTGCTTTAAGTGGACAGCTAAGTGGAATTACGTCTTTGAGAACAAGGTCTTTTCCCTAAATGGAGCTTAGCCTGGCTCCCACAGCCATGATGTTACTCCAAGCAGTATTAGTTTGCTATTTCTGGGTCCAGAGTTTGAGCTCCGTTAAGGGCAGAATCTAGAAGCTTCTCACCTTTATACTCTCCTCAGCTCCTAAGGTAGATGCTTATTGATCAAAATCATAAAATTGTACATTAAGAAACAGACCCAAAATGTGATGAGAAGACTCATATTAACTTTTCTGTAAGTAGAGACCCAGGAAATTGCTACATGCTCCCCCCCACCAATGTTTTCAAAACAAAACAGAGTGTTATATGAGAATGTGTGTTGTAATTCCAAAGTTCTGTTTTCAGACAGTCCTTAGTAACACGAGACTTGGTGCCAAAGGCTTTTAGTACTCATAATGGGTTACATAAAATTAGAATTCTGCATGTTGCCTAACCATTTCAATGCCCAGTGGTCAGATAGAAAATAAAAGCAAGAACAAGACTTATAATTTGTTTTGTCTCTCCACAGAAGCACCTTAAGGGGCTATGTCTGATTCCTCCTTCCTCTCCAGTATCTGGCACTATGTCTACAGAGTCAGGTGTGAATCGTAATACTCATTATTAAAAGTATGGATGCCTCACAGCATCTATGGCCATAGAAGCCTCCGATTGATCTCAAAGCCTGATCCCCCCAACCCATCTGCCTTTGTATACATCTAGAGATGCTACAGTGTGTGGGTAGACTCCCAGCATACAGAAGACCACAGTCCTTTCTTTAAATCAGGTTTAAACAGAAGTTAGCTCAGAGACGAGGAGCCAAATGTAGATTAGACAGCCCCACCTCCCAGGTTAAGACAAGTTTTACATTTTGCTGACTGGCCTGCTGCTTGCTCCCTGGATGTGCTTGGTCCCCAGAGGGACACAGGGAGGGATGAAGAAAACCCGGCCTAATTGCTACCAAACTGATCTTTTGGATACTCTAAGAGTAGCTTACAATGTCTATTTCTGAGTTAAAATTTACAATTCTATAAATAGCAAGAACAAATTTTACTGCCTACTCAAACTTATAATTAGATTTTTCAAAGAATTTGGGCATCCTTCAAATTAAACAGGAAGGCTATCAGTAATTTTATTGACTTACTGAGATGTGTGAATAGTCTATGACTATGGTCAGGGGTCAGTGTCTCTTGGCAGATTCCTCCCCCTGGAAGCAACCTGTAACATCAGCCTATCCACACACTTTAGTATACCTAGATCTAAACAAAATTAGATAGGGAGAGCAAGCTTCAAAATCAATATAAAAAAAAATAGGAATCTGAGGAAGTTGGGCGGTGACTTTCAGACCCAACCTTTCATGTCTTACTGATATTTGTTTAAAGCAGTACCATTTGCCTGAGATGGAGGTGTTTGTGGTTAGGTAGGCTGGCTTTGCTAATTTGAAATTAACCAAAATATATCATTTTGGCATTGACAGGTGTATTAATCTGTTCTCACACCGCTATAAGGACATACCTGAGATGAGGTAAGTTATGAAGAAAAGAGGTTTAATTGACTCACAGTTCTACATGGTTGGGGAGGCCTCAGGAAACTTACAATCATGGTGGAGGGGGAAGCAAACATTCCTTCTTCACATGGTGGCAGCAAGAGGAGGTGCTGAGCAAAAGGGGAAAATCCCCTTAGAAAATCATCAGATCCCATGAGAACTCTCTATCATGAGAACAGCATGGAGATAATCACCCCCATGATTCCATTACCTCCCACCGGGTCCCTCCCACAACATGTGGGGGTTATGGGAACTACAATTCAAGATGAGATTTGGGTGAGGACACAGCAAAACCATATTAACAGGAGCAACCAATTTCTCTGATGTGGCAGTAATTCATTACACTCATTGTAGAGCGCTAGTCTATCTCCTCAAGACAGGAGGTTTTCAGGATTGTTAGTTAATTGATTGATTCATTCAATTATGTATTGAACAAGGCTCTTCCAGGCCCTGTGCTCACATGGTGGCCTCCTTCATGTGATCGTGGGGTTGAGTCGTTTGCACATCCAACTTTGCCCAAACCCCTCTTAATCTCAGGGTATGTCTGCTATGCCCTCCTGGTGCTTTCTCCTCCGTATTCCTTCTGTTGTTGTCTTCCTGAGTGAACAGATTTTGGGGTTTTGTCTCTGGTGTCTCCTCTCCTCCATCCCTGTGCCACACATGCCATACCCCTGTTAAGATGGGATAGGAGTAGACAGCCTCAGGAAAGTGGGACTCAGGTTCTCCCTCCTCGGCACTGGAGAAAAATACAGAAAGAGCTTGTCAATTTGTAGTGAAAATGGCTCAGCTAAGAAAAGTGTCAAGGAGGCAGAACATAGGTAAGAGCAGAAAAAATAGCTAGGGAAGGAGCAAGAGGAAAATGGAGTCCCTAGTTGGCTGGAAGCAGCAGTGAAAGGGAGCCAGGCAGACCACAGAGAAACAAAGTTTCATCATCCCAGGCTACCACTTCCAGTTCGGCTGCCTTGGCCTGTTTCCTCCCACGAGCACCTCTTTGCCAGAATAAATTGAGAAAGTCTATAGCTTGCATCCTGTCTAAGCAGGGAAGCTGGCTGTAACCCCTGAGATTTGTTGTGGGTTCTCTCTTTGCAAAAGCATGTTCCCACATGGGTCTGTTTATCTTAAGAGATCATATTTTAAATACTCTTTAATTTCTCTGGGTGGCGGCTACCTTCTCTGGAACCCTCTCCTTTATATTTGCCAGCGTTTGCCTTGTTTCTGTTGTATATAATTAGCCACAGACATTTTACCTTACCTCAAAGTACTCTGACAAGAAAAAGAGAAGATTGGGGCTCTGAACTTGGGAAAGGAAGTATGGAGAGAGGGTCTTAGCAGAGTGAGAGAAATGGCAGCAAGCCAGGGACACAAGAGGAAGAGGAAGGAGTAAGGAATTTCCCAGCAGTATTGACTGATGAGTTAAGGAATAATGAGGTCTGCATTAGATTTTCGTTCTTTTTTATGCAAGTACCTTACATTTGTACCAATCTTCAGCAAAGGTCTGATACAATAGTTTTGCATTTGCAGTGCAGGGAGTTTGTTCTCTGTTTGGCTTAGGAGGAGCAAGGCATGTAGTCCAAAATATATAGGACAAGTGGCAGGCAGGAAAAGAGAATTGGGGATTGAATCGGCTGCAAGACTTGAGAGCAGGAGGGGAAGAGCCATCTCCAGCAGAGTAGCAGCTCCCTCCATCTCTACTTCTTCTCTCCTCCACTGGAGTCCTTGGAAGTCTCAGAGAGGTTTGCCTGTCCAGCATCCTCCTTTTCTTTTCCTTGGTATTTTATTGTTGCAGACAGGAGTAAATTGTTGGGTTTTGAAAACTCTTCATAGGTGGCTGTTTAGACTAACCCTGGGCAGCTAAATCTGGGTTTAATATTAGAGATTAGTAAACACCTATTAAAGTTTTATCTTGTTTTCACCACTGGGTTTTCTATTAATCACAGACAAACCTAATACATTGAGGAGAATGTTGGACCTCTTGTCGTTATGTGTGATGGGTATCTGAGTTTTCTTTTACATTATTACAAATTTAAACCCTATGTATTAAGCATTATTATTTAAAATAATGGTTAAGTAATTTTCCAAATACAAAATAGCCTTTAAAATGTCAGCTTTATTTCAAACCAAGGTATGTCAGCTTTAAACCTACAGGGTTTCCAGCATGTAAAAATGTTTCTCATGCATAAAATATCTGACGCCGGGCACAGTGGCTAACACCTGTAATCCCGGCACGTTGGAATACCAAGGTGGGCGGATAATTTGAGATCAGGAGTTTGAGACCAGCCTGGCCAACAGGGTGAAACCCTGTCTCTACTAAAAATACAAAAATTAGGTCAGGCACGGTGGCTCATGACTGTAATCTCAGCACTTTGGGAGGCTGAAGTGGGTAGATCATCTGAGATCAGGAGTTCCAGACCAGCCTAACCAATATGATAAAACCCCATCTCTACTAAAAATACAAAATTAGCCAGGCATGGTGGCGCATGCCTCTAATCCCAGCTACTTGGGAGGCTGAGGCAGGAGAATCACTTGAACCCGGGAGGCGGAGGTTACAATGAGCCAAGATCGCACCACTGTACTTCAGCCTGGGTGACAGAGTGAGACTCCATTAAAAAAAAAAAAAAAAAAAAAAAAAATGGGCGTGGTGGTGCATGCCTGTAATTCCAGCTACTCAGGAGAATTGCACTCCAACTCAACCTGAGAGGTGGAGATTGCAGTGAGTAAAGATTGCACCACTGCACTCCGTCAAAAAAAAAAAAAAATCTGACAAGAATGATACCAGTTAAGCCCGTATTACATGCCTGGCACTTTATACACATTAACTTACTTAATGCCTACAACAACCCAGTGATAAGGTAAATCACCAACCTACTTCTCCCAGATGGTATGGAAGAACTATGAGGTGTAAAATTTAGCCAAAGATGCCGCCTAGTGGGTAAAGACAACCGCCCTGGAGCCCTGAAGTCTTGTTCAGCAACATGCCCCGCCGCTTCTGAGAGCCTCAGCCTGGCCACAGACCCACAAGGCCTCCCTGGATTCTTCTCATTCCATATTCCTGACTGTGGAACTGTCTGCTGAGCCTGTCTGGAAAACAGGGCAATTCTTTGCCCTGGATTTTGCTCTCTTTCTCTCTGAGAAGTAGAAGGTGAAGTATTTTCTCTGGCTCTTTTTTGGTGTACCATGGATGGAAAGTGCCAGGAACTGTGCTGATTCTAAGAGTTCCTATATATTTTGACTCAAGCAGAGGCCCTAAAATAATAATATTTGCTAACATATTTTGTGTTATTCACTATCTTTCTTTCTTCTTATGTCATCATTGTTTTTTCTTGAATCAAGATATAGCTATGTCCAAAGTGTACCAGTCTAAATTACGACAAGTCTCACTTGTGTTCTTATGGGACTATTTCAGTGACTTGCATTTTGCTGGCTTTGGCTCCTACTTATTCTGTGGTGAGAGCACTGCCTTCCACAGGGCTCTTGTGTGAGTTCAGCTGGGGTTTAGTGGGACATACTTCTGAATATCAGACACCATCATGCTCATCCCTGAGATGTTTCAATTCTCATGCATATAGACATCTGATGTGCTGTCCCACTAACTCACTCATGAATTCATCATGCATCCCTGCATCCATCCATCCATCCATCTATCCGTCCATCCATCCGACAGGTCCTTGCTGAAAACTTGCCAAATGGCGACGAGGATAATGTAATGAAAAGGCAGACACAGTTCCTGCTTTCTTAGAGTTCACAGCCTTTTGGCAGAAAGCATGGCCAAGGAGCTCATTTGTGGATGAGAAACTTAGGTGGAGGGACAAGGTAACCTGCTAGCATCCTCAGGCTCTTGGGCACACTGTAATGCTCATCCTTAGTCTCCTCATCTCATGCACCTTCTCCATGCTGGTGTTTCCCAATCTACCTGAGCATGGGAATCCTCTCAGGTGCTTAGGTGCATGCCCAGGCTGCTGCCCTCTGAGTCAGATTCAGTCTGTCTGGAGGGAGGCAAATTAGTGGGAATTAGAAACCAGCCAGGCACATGTGGAACATGCTGCATTACACCAGAGTTTGTGAGAAGGTCATGTGTTCAAGACGCAATATTTGAAATGATAAATAGTGAACTTTTCTTTCTCTTCTGCTTATGCTGCCACAGATGCCTTCAGCTTCTCCCATAGTTCCTTTCTTAGAAAGATGAAGGTAAAAACTAAAAAGGCTTTAGCTTCCATGAAGATATTGCTTTGTCTCATTCTATTTCAGATGAGATAAACTTGTGTTGTATCCTAAGCTTTGATTAAGGGATTTCAGGTGAAATTTGTACAGAATTTTTCTGCAGGAATCTCCCTGCATAAGTGACTTTTCTTCCCTCTCTCTCTCTCTTTTTTTTTTTTTATCATATGTATTTAAGATATAGAACGTAATATTTTGATGTACATAGTGAAGTGGTTACTACAGTTAAGCAAATTAACATCAGTCATCTCACATAGGTACCTTTTAAAAAATTATTATGGAAAGAGTACCTAAAATGTATTCTCTTAGCACATTTATAGTATACGATACAATATTACTAACTATAATCTTCACTGCATTAATGACTTATTGGCTCTATTCTTCGTAGAATGTGGCAAATTAGAGAATGAGAATAGAGTGAACTCACTAGTACAATAGAAGAGGGGTGGTAAAAGTTTGTAGCAAGTGTTTGTAGTTCTATAGACCCACAGAGTGGTAGCATTGTGAAGGACTCCAGCTTACATTCGGGCCACCAGACTTTGCACAGAAATGAGAAAACTAGGACTGGAGATGCTAAGGCACCAGCTGAAGAGTACATATGCAATGATGGATAGTCCATACTAGAACCCAGCCTTTTTTTACTCTGCAAAGCAGGTTCATCAAGTTTTACGGCAGTAGATAAATAAAGGTTGAATGTGTGAATGCCATTTTCTTTTTGTTTTCATTTTACCATTTTGATTTCTATGCATTACCAAAAAGACAAAAAATAACAAATGCTGGCAGAGATGTGGAGAAAAGGGAGCTCATGCTCAAGCAGACTCGGGAAACTCCAGCATGGGGGAGGGGCATCACAACGCTACCAAGAGCCAGGGGAGTTCCCCTTTTTCCACACCTTTAGTGGGAATGTACATTAGTACAGCCATTATGACCAACAATATGGGGGTTCCTCAAAAAATTAAAAACAGAGCTACCATATAATCCAGCAATCCCACTGCTGGGTATGTAGACAAAGGAAATGAAATTGGTATGTTAAAGAGATATCTGCACTCCCATCTTTATTTCAGCACTATTAACAATATCCAAGATACAGAATCAATGTAAGTGTCCTTTAATGGATGAATAGATTTAAAAATGGTTATATATACACAATGGAATATTAGTGAACCATAAAAAAGAATAAAATCTTCCATGATGAACATAGATACAAAAATCTTCAATAAAATACTGGCAAACCAATTGCAACAGCACATCAAAAAGCTTATCCACCATGATCAAGTAGGCTTCATCCCGGGATGCAAGGCTGGTTCAACATACGCAAATCTATAAACATAATCCACCACATAAACAGAACCAAAGACAAAAACCACATGATAATCTCAATTGATGCAGAGAAGGCCTTTGACAAAATTCAACAGCCCTTTATACTAAAAACTCTCCATAAACTAGGCATCTAAGGAACATATCTCAAAACAATAAAAACTATTTACGACAAACCAACAGCCAATATCATACTGAATGGGCAAAAACTAGAAGCATTCCCTTTGAAATCTGGCACTAGACAAGGATGTCTTCTCTCACCACTCCTATTCAATTTAGTACTGGAAGTTCTAGCCAGAGCAATCAGGCAAGAAAAAGAAATAAAGAGTATTCAAATAGGAAAAGAGGAAGTCAAATTGTCTCTATTTGCAGATGACATGATTGTATATCTAGGAGACCCCATCGTCTCAGCCCCAAATCTCCTGAAACTGATAAGCAACTTCAGCAAAGTCTCAGGATACAAAATCAGTGTGCAAAAATCACAAGCATTCCTATACACCAATAACAGACTTAAAGAGAGCCAAATCAAGAACCAACTGCCATTCACAATTGCTACAAAGAGAATAAAATACCTAGTAATACAAGGAACGTAAAGGACCTCTTCAAGGAGAACTACAAACCACTGCTCAACAAAATAAGAGAGGACACAAACAGATGGAGAAACATTCCATGTTCATGGTTAGGAAGAATCAAATGGCCATACTGCCCAAAGTAATTTACAGATTCAACGCTATCCCTATCAAGCTACCAATGACCTTCTTCGCAGAAATGGAAAAAACCACCTTAAACTTCATATGGAACCAAAAGAGAGCCTGCATAGCCAAGTTAATTCTAAGCAAAAAGAACGAAACTGTAGGCATCACACTACCGGACTTCAAACTATGCTACAAAGCTACAGTAATCAAAACAGCATGGTACTGGTACCAAAACAGAGATATAGACCAATGGAACAGAACAGAGGCCCCCGAGGCAACACAACACATCTACAACCATCCGATCTTTGACAGACCTGACAAAAACAAGCAATGTGGAAATGAGCCCCTGTTTAACACATAGTGTTGGGAAAGCTGGCTAGGCATGTGCAGAAAGCAGAAACTGGACCCCTTCCTGACACCTTACACTAAAATTAACTGCAGATGGATTAAAGACTTAAACATAAGATCTAACACCATAAAAACCCTAGAAGAAAACCTAGGCAAAACCATTCAGGACATAGGCATAGGCAAGGACTTCATGACCAAAACACCAAAAGCATTGGCAACAAAAGGCAAAATAGACAAATGGGACCTAATCAAACTCCACAGTTTCTGCACAGCAAAAGAAACAGTCATTGGAGTAAACTGGCAAACAACAGAATGGGGAAAAATTTTTGCAGTCTACCCATCTGACAAAGGGCTGATATTAAAAATCTACAAAGAACTAAAACAGATTTACAAGAACAAATCAAACAAGCCTATTCAAAAGTAGGTGAAGGATATGAACGGACACTTTACAAAAGAAGACATACATGAGGCCAACAAACATATGAAAAAATGCTCATCATCACTGTTCATTAGAGAAATACAAATCAAAACTACATTGAGATACCATCTCATGCCAGTTAGAATGGCGATCATTAAAAAATCTGGAGACAACAGATGCTGGAGAGGATGTGGAGAAATAGGAACACTTTTACACTGTTTGGAGTGTAAATTAGTTCAACCATTGTGGAAGACAGTGTGGTGATTCCTGAAGGACCTAGAAATAGAAATTCCATTTGATCCAGCAATCCCATTACTGGGTATATATCCAAAGGACTGTAAATCATTCTACTATAAGGACACATGCACACGAATGTTCATTGCAGCACAGTTTACAATAGCAAAGACCTGGAACCAACCCAAATGCCCATCGATGACAGACTGGACAGGGAAAATGTGGCACATATACAGCATGGAATATTATGCAGCCATCAAAAACTATGAGTTCATGTCCTTTGTAGGGACATGGATGAACCTGGAAACCATCATTCCCAGCAAACTGACACAAGAACAGAAAACCAAACACCGCATATTCTCACTCATAGGCGGGTGTTGAACAGTGCGAACACATGGACACAGGGAGGGGTACGTCACACACTGGGGTCTTTCGGGGGGAAAAAGGGGAGGGACAGCGGCAGGTGGGGAGTTGGGGAGGGATAGCATGGGGAGAAATGCCAGATACAGGTGATGGGGAGGAAGGCAGCAAATCACACTGCCATGTGTGTACCTGTGCAACAATCTTGCATGTTCTTCACATGTACCCCCAAACCTAAAATGCAATTAAAAAAAAAGAATAAAATCTTGTCATTTGTGACAACATGGATTAACTAGAGGACATTATGTTAAATGAAATAAGCACAGAAGGACAAATACTGCATGATTTCATTCCTATGTGGAGTCTAAAACAGTTGATGTAATAGAAATAGAGAGTGGGATAGTGGTTACCAGCAGCTGGTGAGAATGTGGGGTAGGGTAGCTTAGGGAGAGATTTGTGAATGAGAACAAACTTGCAGTTAGATAGAAAGAATAAGTTCTGTTGTTCTGTTACACAGTGGGGTGACTGTAGTTGACAATATATTTAAAAATGGCTAGAAAAAAGGACTTTGAATGTTCTCACCACAAATAAATGACAACTGTTTTAGGTGATGGATATCCTAACCTCTCTTATTTTATCAGTAGATAATGTATTCATATATTGAAATGTCACACTATACCCCATAAATATGTACAATTATTATGTTAATTAGAAACAAAATAAAACTTAAAAAGTCAGATGATTCCTTTTTCTTTTTAACCTGGTTTATCCTTCTTACCTACATATTATAGCTGTTCTGTGTGTTTCTCCTTCTCCTCCCAAATCCCTTGTTCTTGTCAGTGGCAGCATGTGAGAAACTCCCTTGGGACAGATGACTGAGCTACAAAAGAGGCAGAATGAGTGAAACCGTTATCTGTGAGGTGGGTGTATTGTTCATTGCATTAATCTTGGGTCCTGCTTAGGATCCTTGGCCCCATTCTTTAGTGCCCATCTATCACCTTCCCCACCTTTTCTATGTAGTCTGAGAATTCTTCTGTTACTCCAGCATTGGCTTTAGAACAGGGGTTTTCTTTCTCAGTTTGTTAAGCTAGAATCCCAGATCTTGTTCTGCTCATTTCCTCTAGACTTCCTTATTCTTTTGAGTTGTGACTGTTTATTTTCTGCCGTTTCCACAGTTGAAGGCACAGAGGAATGTGAGTATAGAAGGCACCAAGTCTTAATAGGACTCCCCTGTTACTCCCAGCAACCTCTTGTCCCTCCCCCATTGCAACTCCTCACCAGGGTGTTTTCCTGATGGCTGTTCAGCAGTGCTTTATTTCCTTGGTATAGTCAAATGTTGCCTCATGACTTCTTTTGCTTCCTTATTGCTCTCTTTCCTGGATATTCCTGATTCTCATTGTCCTCAGCTGCCTCTTTTGTCTATGCACATCTTTCCAAGTCCTCACCATCTTTATTCTCCATATTTCCACTTCCTCTCCTTGGGCCCTTCAGCCTAGTGCCACCATCATCTCTCTCTTCATCTCTGCCTGTTCTCTCTAGAAACCAAACCTGCTTCCTGAGTTTTTACCCGAATATGCCAACGGAAAGCCAAACCTGTGACCCAGATGTAAACACTTTACTTTCATTTTGGGAGTATTTTATCACTATGAGTCTACCTAAGTAGCCTGTCCACATGTTTATCCTCTAGCTCCGGCATTCTGGCGTTTGTTCAGAGGAGTAACCCAATGGTCACAGCAGTGGACGGGTGGGCAGGAAGCCAGTGTAAAATGTGCAGTTGATTGAGGAAAGGCTAAACAATCATTTGTTTAAAAAAAATCTTTGTTGTGGTTTATAGTTTTATAAGGCTAATGAGTAGCAACATAGTGTTTTATTTTGAACTGAAACCAGTAGTTCCATTTCAAAACAACATCTCTATGTGGATCTCATCTTATATTTGTGATGGATTTGTGGTCCTCAGTGGTGGCTTTTTTCTCTGGATCTACTAAGCAGAATCCTTGTTAGTAATGAGCTGAAGTATGAGGCTATATCTCCATATCTTCTATTCTAAGTTGAGGTGAAAGGACCTAAAGAACAGGCTCCTCTCTGACTTTTTCTTCTTCTTCTGTGACCACATAGGTTGTGTTTCTCTTTCCCGGAAGGAAAGAGTCAGGAAGCATTACTACTAATACCACTTTCTGAACTCTGGCTTTTTGTAAAAACCATCTTGGTAGGGAGGGGCCAAGCTAGCTGACTAGAAACAGCTATTGTCAGAGGCTTCCACTGAGAAGAACAAAAATGGTGAGTGAATCCTGCACCAGCAACTGAGGTATCCAGGTTCTCTCATTGGGACCAAGTAGACAGTTGGCGTGACCCAGAGAGAATGAGGCTAAGCAGGGATGAGCAGTGTTCCACCTGGGAGCTGCATAGGCAAGGGGAGCCCTCACCCCCAGCAAAGGGAGGTGGTGGCGTGATTGTGCTACCGTGCCTCAGAAAACAGCGTTGCCACAGATCTGTGCAACTTGCAGGTCAGGAGATCTTCTAATAAGCACACACCACCAGGGTCTTGGGTCTCAAGCACAGACCTGTGCAGATTCTCAGCAGCTACTGGGCTGGAGACTGCCTAAGACTACGGGGTTCCTGGGAGGAGGGGCAGTAGCCATCACTGCAGCTCTACTCTGCCGTTTTCCCCTGTTGGTGCCTGGGAGACTGGGCAAGTTTGAACCAAGGAGGAACTCCCCACAGCACAACACGGTGGCTGTGGCAGATTATATCCAGGCTACCTCTGTAGGCTGGACCTGTACCCATTGCTCCTCACCAGGCACGGCCTCCCTATGGGAATTTCAACAACTCCAGCCAGGGGTTTACAAACAGAACTCTGATCTCCCTGGGATGGAGCCCCTCAGGGAGGGGTTACTATGATCTCAAGGAATCAGCAGACTTAGTCTTTCCCCCTGCTGGCTCTGAGGAATCTGGGTAGTCCAGATGAGTAGGATTTCCCCCGTACAGAGCACTCCCTTTGCCAAGGGGCAGCCAGAGTGCTTTGTTAAGTGGTTCCCTGATCCCATGCCTTCTGACTGGTTGAAACTTCCAAACAGGGTTCACTGGACACCTCATATAGGAGTGTCCTCACTGGCATTGGGTTAGTGCCACTCTGAGCTGGAGGTCCCAGAGGAATGAGCAGGCAGCCACTTTTGCTGTTCTGCAATCTCTACTGGTGACATCTTCAAGTTCAGGAGAGACCTAGGCAAATAGGGTCTAGAGTAGACCCTTAGAAAACCACAGCATATGGAAGATGAGTCTGACTGTTAAATGAAAAACAAATAGAACACAATAACAACAACAGCATCAATAAAAAAGTCCCCACAGAAAACCCACCCAAAAGTCAGCATTCTAAAAGATCAAAGCTAGATACGGTTATGAAGATGAGAAACAATCAATGAAAAAGCATTAAAAACTCAAAAACCAGAGTGTCTCTTCTCCAGATGATTGCCTCTTCACCTGTTCAGCAAGGGCATAGAACTGGGCTGAGGCTTAGATGGATGAACTGACAGATGACTGATTGGGGTACCTGAAAGAGACAGGGAGAATGGAACCAAGTTGGAAAACATGTTTTAGGATATCATTCCTGAGAAATTCCTCAATCTAATGAGACAGGACAACATTCAAATTCACGAAATCCAGAGAACCTGAGTAAGTATTGCATGAAAAGGTCAACCACAAGAGCCAGAATTATCAGATTCTTCAATGTTGAAATGGAGGAAAAAATGTTAAGGGCAGCCAGAGAGAAAGTCCAGGTCACCTACAAAGGGAAGCCCATCATAGTAGCAGCACACCACTCAGCAGAAACCCTACAAGCCAAAAGAGATTGGAAACCGATATTTAGCATTCTTAAAGAAAAGAATTTCCAACCCATAATTTCATATCTGGCCACATTAAGCTTCATAAGCAAAGGAGAAATAAAATCCTTTTCAGACAAAAAAAATGCTGAGAGAATTCATCACCACCAGGTTGCCTTGTAAAAGCTCCTAAAGGAAGCATTAAATATAGAAAGAAAAAACCATTACCAGCCACGACAGAAACATACTGAAGTGCAAAGATCAAAGACACTATAAAGCAACTACATCACAAGACTGCAAAATAACCAACTAATATCATGATGATAGAATCAAATTCACACATAACAATATTAACCTTAAATGTAAATGGGCTAAATGCCCCAATTAAAAGTCACAGAATGGGAATCTAGATAAAGAGTCAAGACCCATAGGTGTGCTGTATTCATGAGCCCCATCTTATATGCAAAGACACACGTAGGCTCAAAATAAAAGACAGAGGAAAATTTTCAGAGCAAATGGAAAGCAGGAAAAAAACAGGGATTGTGTTACTAGTTTCTGAAAAAAACAGATTTTAAACCAACAAAGATCAAAAAAGGACAAAGAAGTGCATTACATAATGGTAAAGGGTTTGATTGGACAAGAAGAGCTAACTATAAAAAAAAAAAGTACCAAATAAAGGAGCACCCAGATTCATAAAACAAGTTCTTAGAGACCTGCAAAGAGATTTAGACTCCCACACAATAATAGTGGGAGATTTACATCCTACTGTTAATATTAGGTCATTGAGACAAAAAATTAAGAAAGATATTCAGGATTTGAACTCAGCTGTGCTTCAAGTGAACCTAATATCTACAGAACTTAGACTTTAGAATATATTCTTCTCAGCACCACATAGCGCTTATTCTAAAATCAATCACATAATTGGAAGTAAAACATTCATCAGCAAATGCAAAATTACTGAAATCATAGCAAACAGTCTCTCGGACCACAGTGCAATGAAATTAGAACCCAAGATTAAGAAACTCACTGAAAACCACACAACTGCATGAAAATTGAACAAGCTGCTGCTCCTTAATGACTCGGGTAAGTAATGAAATTAAGGCAGATATCAAGAAGTTATTTGAAACCAATGAGAACAAAGAGACAATGTACCAGAATCTCTGGGACGCAGCTAAGCAGTGTTAAGAGAGAAATTTATAGCACTAAATTCCCACATCGTAAAGCTAATACCTCACATAGACAGCATAACATCACAACTAAAAGAAGTAGAGAATTAAGAGCAAACAAACTTCAAAGTCAGCAGAAGACAAACAACCAAGATCAGAGCAGAACTGAAGGAGATAGAAACATGAAAAAATCCTAAAAACATCAATAAATCCAGGAGTTGTTTTATGAAAAATTAATAAAATATACTGTTAGCTAGACTGATAAAGAAGAAAAGAAAGAGGAATCAGATAGACACAATAAAAAATCATAAAAAGGGTAACACCACTGACCCCACAGAAATACAACCATCAGAGAATACTATAAACACCTCTATGCAAATAAACTAGAAAATCTAGAAGAAATAGATAAATTCTCAAGACTGAACCAGGAAGAAGTTGAATCCCTGAATAGAATAATAAGTTCTGAATTTGAGACAGTGATTAATAGCCTTCCAACCAAAAAAAGCCCAGGGCCAGATGGATTTACAGCTCAATTCTACCAGAGGTACAAAGTGGAGCTGTTATTATTTCTTCTGAAACTATTCCAGAGTTGAAAAGGAAGGACTCCTCCCTAACTTATTTTATGAAGCTTGCATCATTCTGACACCAAAACCTGGATGAGATACAAGAAAAAAACAGAACTTCAGGCAAATATCCCTGAAGAACACTGATGCACAAATCCTTAATAAAACACTGGCAAACTAAATCCAGCAGCACATCAAAAAGTATATCCATCATGATCAAATTGGCTTCATCCTCAAGATGCAAAACTGGCTCAAAGTGCAAATCAATAAACATGATTAATCATATAAACAGAACTAAAGACAAAAACCACATGATTATCTCAGTAGACACAGAAAAGACCTTCGATAAAATTTAGTATCCCTTCATGTCAAAAACTCTCAATAAAGAAGGTGTTGATGGAACAAACCTCAAAATAAAAAGAGCCATTTATGACAAACCCACAGCTGATACACAGAATGGTCAAAAGCTGGAAGCATTCCACTTGAAAACTGGCACAAGACAAGGAGGCCCTCTCTTACCGTTGCTATTCAACAGAGCATTGGAAATTCTGGCCAGGGCAATCAGGCAAGAGAAAGAAATAGAGGATATTCAAATAGGAAGAGAGGAAGTCAAATAGGAAGAGAGGAAATCAAACTGTCTATGTTTGCAGAGGACATGATCCTTTATCTAGAAAATTCCATCATCTCAACCCAAAAGCTTCTTAAGGTTATAAGCAACTCAGCAAAGTCTCAGGATACAAAATGAATGTGCAGAACTCACTAGCATTCCTATACACCAACAATAGGCAGAGAGCCAAATCATGATTGAACTCCCATTCACAATTGCCACAAAGAGAATATAGCTAGAAATACAGCTAACAAGGGAAGTGAATAATCTCTTCAAGGAAACCTGCACACCACTTCTCAAGGAAATCAGAGAGGACAGAAACAAATGGAAAAACATTCCATGCTCATAAGTGGGAAGAGTCAATATTGTGAAAATGGCCATACTGCTCAAAGCAATTTACACACTCAATGTTATTATCCAAGGCAATCTTAAGCAAAAAGAACAAAGCTGAAGGCATTATGCTACCTGACTTCAAACTGTCCTACAAGGCTACAGTAACCAAAACAGCATGGTACTGGTACAAAAAGAGACACATAGACCAATGCAACAGAACAGAGAACTAAGAAATAAGACTGCACATCTACAACCATCTGATCTTCAACAAACCTGACAAAAATAAGCAATAAGGAGAGTATTCCCTATTTAATAAATGGTGCTGGGAAAACTGGCTAGCCATATGTAGAAAACTGAAGCTGGACCACTTCCTTACACCTTATTTAAAAATTAACTTAATATCAATTAAAGACTTAAATGTAAAACCCAACAGTATAAAACCCTAGAAAAAAATCTAGGTAATACCATTTAGGATATAGGTACAGGCAAAGATTTCATGAAGAAACAGCAAAAGCAATTGTAACAAAAGCAAAAATTGACAAATGGAATCTAGTTAAAGAGGTTTTGCACAGCAAAAGAAACTGTCATCAGAGTGAACAGGCTACAGAATGGAAGAAAATTTTTGCAATCTAGCCATCTCACAATGGCCTATTCAGAATCTACAAGGAACTTAAACAAATATACAGGAAGAAAACAACCCCATTAAAAAGTGGGCAAAGCACGTGAACAGACACTTCTCAAAAGAAGACATTTATGCAGCCAACACACATGAAAAAAGCTCAACGTCACGATCATTAGAGAAAAGCAAATCAAAACCACAATGAAATGCCATCTCATGCCAGTCAGAATGGTGATTATTAAAAGGTCAAGAAACAGGCCAGGTGCAATGGCTCATGCCGGTAATCCCAGCACTTTGGGAGGCCAAGACAGGCAGATCATGAGGTCAGGAGATCGAGACCATCCTGACCAACATGGTGAAACCCTGTCTCTACTAAAAATACAAAAATTAGCTGAGTGTGGTGGCGTGCACCTGTAGTCCCAGCTACTCAGGAGGCTGAGGGAAGAGAATTGCTTGAACCCAGGAGGTGGAAGTTGCAGTGAGCCAAGATGATGCCACTGCACTCCAGCCTGGTGACAGAGCAAGACTGTGTCTCAAAAAAAAAAAAAAAAAAAAAAAAAAAAAAAAAAAAAAAAAAAAAAAAAAAAGTCAAGAAACAACAGATGATGGCAAGACTGTGAAGAAATAAATGATTTTACACTGCTGGTGGGAATATAAATTAGTTCAACCATTGTGAATGACAGTATTGTAATTCCTTAAAGACCTACAACCAGAAATACTGTTTGACCCAGCAATTCCATTACTGGATATATACCCAAAAGAATATAAATCATTCTATTATAAAGATACATGCTTGTATATGTTCATTGCAGCATTATTCACAATAGCAAAGACATGGAATCAACCGAAATGCCCATCAATGATAGACTGGAGAAAGAAAAGGTCGTACATATACAACATATACACAATGAAATACTTTGCAACCATAAAAAGGAACAATATCATGTAATTTGCAGGTTCATGGATGGAGCTGGAAGCCATTATCCTCAGCAAATTAATGTGGGAACAGAAAACCAAATCCTGCAAGTGAAAGCTGAATGATGAGAACACATGGCCACAGGAAGGGAACAACACACACTGGGGCCTGTTAGTTGGGCATGAAGGGAGAGCATCAGGAATAATAGTTAATGTATGCTGGGCTTAATACCTAGGTGATGGGTTGATAGGTGCAGGAAACCACCATAGCACATGTTTACTTATGTAACAAACCTGAACATCTTGCACATGTATCCTAAAACTTAAATTAAAAAACCCATCTGCCGAGCTTTGGAAGAGTATAAATACACAGGTCCCATCCCAGATGATTCTAATGCATGGCAGGATGAGTCCACTGCCATGAAAAAGTGCTTGATTTCTCCTGGGATCCAACTGATTCCCTTTATTCTCATCCTAAGTCTTAACCCATAGGAGGCGAGAAGAAATGGAAGTGGGTTATGTTCACCAGTCCACATGCCTATGAAGTTGGCCAAAGCCTCTAATGTGTGCATGTGAGATTCCTCTGAGTGTTCTCTGGCAAAACAACAACCAGAAAGTGAAACAGGACAAAATGAACCAAAAAGCCTTATCTCCCTTAGTGGCTTAGAGTTCCTGTTTGTTCAAACATCACTGGAAACCATTTCCCTTTTTGCCTTCATTTCTGTAAGCCCAGAGCTCCATTTTCATCAATCCTGTGAACTATTCTTAGCCTTTGCTGTGTGTAATTTTTTTTTTAAATATATATACTTTTTATTGCATTTTAGGTTTGGGGGTACATGTGAAGAACATGCAAGATTGTTGCATAGGTACACACATGGCAGTGTGATTTGCTGCCTTCCTCCCCATCACCTGTATCTGTTATTTCTCCCCATGCTATCCCTCCCCAACTCCCCACCCCCTGCTGTCCCTCCCCTTTTTCCCCCCGACAGACCCCA
>PVKV010020748.1:0-11934 GCA_004027835.1 Alouatta palliata
AGCAATTCTCCTGCCTCAGCCTCCCGAGTAGCTGGGACTACAGACACGTGCCACCATGCCCAGCTAATTTTTGTATTTTTAGTAGAGACGGGGTTTCACCATGTTGACCAGGATGGTCTCGATCTCTTGACCTCGTGATCCACCCGCCTCAGCCTCCCAAAGTGCTGGGATTACAGGCTTGAGCCACCGCGCCCGGCTCAATGTTCAGTCTTATTTAAGAAATACATTTCATAAGGCAATAGCTGCCATAGATGCTGTTTTCCTGTAGCAGATCTGGACAAAATAAGTTGAAAACCTTCTGGAAGGGATTCACCATGCTAGATGCATTAGGAACATTCATAAATTGGGTCCAGTGGCATGCACCTGTAGTCCTAGCTACTCAGGAGGCTAAGGCAGAAGGATTACTTAAGGCCAGGAGTTCGAGGCTGCAGTGTGCCATGATTGTGCCTGTGAATAGCCACTGTATTCCAGCCTGGGAAATGTAGTGAGATTCTACCCCTAAAAAATTTTGTGATTCATGGGAGGAGGTCAAAATATGAACATTAACGGGAGTTTGAAAAAATTGATCCAACCCTCACAGATGACTTTGAGGGGTTCAAGACTTCAGTGAAGGAAGTGACTGCAGATGTGGAAAGAGCAAGATAACTAGAATTAGAAGTAGAGGCCAGGCGTGGTGGTTCATGCCTGCCTGTAATTTCAGCACTTTTGGAGGCCGAGGTGGATGGATTACCTGAGGTCAGGAGTTTGAGACCAGCCTGATCAACATGGATAAAGCCTGTCTCTACTAAAAATACAAAATTAGCCAGGCATGGTGGCGCATGCCTGTAATCCCAGCTACTCGGGAGGCTGAGGCAGGAGAATCGCTTGAACTCAGGAGGTGGAGGTTGTGGTGAGCCAAGATCACGCCATTGCACTCCAGCCTGGGCAACAAGAGAGAAAAGCTGTCAAAAAAAAAAAAAAAAAAAAAGTGGAGGCTGAAGATGGGACTGAATTGCTACAATCTCATGATCAAATTTGAACGGATAAGGAGTTGCTTCTCTTATGGATGAGCAAAGAAAGTAGTTTTTCGAGACGAAAGCTACTCCTGGTGAAGATGCTGTGAACATTGCTGAAATGACAACAGAGGATTTAGGTACGTGAACATCACTGACAAAGCAGCAGCAGGGTTTGAGAGGATTGGCTTCAATTTTGAGAGAAGTTCTGCTATGGGTGAAATGATATCAAACAACTTTGCGTGCTAGAGAAATCTTTCGTGAAAGATAGAGTCAACTCAGGTGACAAACATCATTGTTGTCTTATTTTAAGAAATTGGGGCCAGGTGTGGTGGCTCATACCTGTAATCCCAGTACTTTGGGAGGCCCAGGTGGGTGGATCTTGAGGCCAGGAGTTCGAGACCAGCCTGACCACCATGGCAAAATGCTGTCTCTACTAAAAATACAAAAATGAGCTGGGTGTGGTGGCAGATACCTGTAATCCCAGCTACTCAGCAGGCGGAGGCACGAGAATCTCTTGAACTCAGGAGGTAGAGGTCGCAGTGAGCCAAGATGGCACCACTGCACTCCAGCCTGGGTGACAGAGCAAAACTGTGTCTCAAAAATAAAATAAAATAAAAGGATAAAGACAGCATTTCCTAAGTCTGCCTGCCCGACTGTCATCATATCAACCCTGAACTGCCTAGATTTATGGAAAGGAAAAATTAAGCTTTAACTTGCCTAAGCCTCTGCTGTGTTGAATTTGCTGTCACTTGCAGGCAACACAAATCCTAACTCATACAGAAGGTTCTATTATACCAGAAGAAGGGACAGTTTCTGTGTAAACTAAAAATCCAAATGTCTCTGCACAGATTATGTTAATAATTTTTCAAAAATCTCCCATTAGTTATCCCAAAGGTGAATCTTCTCACTTCCTTCAAGTTCTTGCCAAACTTTTGTCTTTAATCACTTTTATCGAGTTATAATTGATACACAATAAGCTGCATGTATTTGAAGTGTGCAATTCGGTAACTTTTGACATATGTATATACTATCAAGCAAACCACACAAGGTAGGGGATACATTCATCACCCACACAGGTTTCCTTGTACCCCTGCCTTTCTGCCCCTCTCTAGCCACCCCTCCCCAGGTAATCACTGATCTATTTTCACCATTATAGATTAGTTCACATCTTCTAGAGTTTTATATAAATGAAATACTACAGCATGCCGTATTTTTTTCTAGCTTCTTTCACTCAGCATAATTATTTTGAGATTCATCCATACGGTTGTGTTATCAATAGTTCGTTGTTATTTATTGTAAGTAGTGTGCCTTTGTATGGATAGATTGTGGTTTGTCTATTCACCCACTGATAGACATTTGGATTGCTCCAGTTTTTTGCTATTACAAATAACTCTGCTATGAATATTAATGTACAAGTATTTATATAAACATAGGCTTACTTTCCTCTTGGGCAAATGCCTAGAAGTTGGCTGGATTATATGTTAGATATATATTTTACTTTTTGAAAAACTTCCAAACTGATTGGTATCATTTTATATTCCCACCAGCAGTGTATGAAGTTCTACTTTCTCCCCATCTGTGACAACACCTTCCCCTGATGGCACCTGCAGGGTGGTATCTTACTGTGGTTTTAACTTGCATTTCCCTAACATCTAATAACGTCGAGCATCTTTTCATGTGCTTATTTGTCATCTGTATAGCTTCTTGGGTGAAGCTCAAATAGTTTGCCCATTTTTTATTGGATGTCTCCTTATGGAGTTGCGAGAGTTCTTTATTCTGAGTACAAGTTCTTTATGAGCTGTACCCTTTGAAATGTTCTTTCCTGGTTGATGACTTGTCTTTTAATTATCTTGACAGTATCTTTTGAAGAGCAGAAGTTTTTAACTTTGCTTAAGTTGAATTTATTAATTAATTTTCTTTTTCTTTTTGTTTGAGACAGAGTCTCACTCTGTTACCTAGGTGCAGTGGGGCCATCACAGCTCACTGCCGCCTCAAGCTCCCAGGATCAAGGGAACCCCCCACCTCAGTCTCCAGAGTAGGTGGGACTATAGGCATGTGCCATCACATTCAGCTAATTTTTAAATTTTTTGTAGAGATGGGGTCTTGCTATGTTGCCAGGGCTGGTCTGGAACTCCTGGGCTCAAGTGATCTTCCTGCCTCAGCCTCCCAAAGTGCTGGGGTTACAGGCATGAGCCACTCTTCAGTGTTAATTTTCTTTTATGGATTGTGATTTTGGTGTTATACCTAGGAATTCTTTACCTGACCTAATATTACAGATTTTATTCTATTTTTAAGAAATGTTATAGGCTGGGCACGGTGGCTCACGCCTGTAATCGTAATCAGCCTGTAATCAGCACTTTGGGAGGCCAAGGCGGGCGGATCACGAGGTCAGGAGATCGAGACCATCCTGGCCATGGTGAAACTCCATCTCTACTAAAATACAAAAAATTAGCTGGGTGTGGTGGTGCACGCTTGTAGTCCCAGCTACTCGGGAGGCTGAGGCAGGGGAATCACTAGAACCTGGGAGGCAGAGTTTGAAGTGAGCCAAGATTGTACCACTGCACTCCAGCCTGGTGAAAGAGTAAGACTCCGTCTCAAAAAAAAAAAAAAAAAAAGAAGAAGAAATGTTATAGTTTTAGGTTTTATGTTTAGCCTATGATCCATTTTGAGTTAATTTCTGCATATGGTATGAGGTATGGATTGGAGTTCATTGTTTTCCATCTGGATATGCAATTGTTCCAGCAACATTTACTGAAAAGACTATCCTTGACCCACTGAATTTTCTTCATACCTCTGTTAAAAATCAGTGTCCATAATAGGTGGGTCTTTTTTCAGACTCTCTTGTCACAGTTTGGGCTGCTATAACAGAGCAGCTTAAACTGCCACAAAAATATTTTTCTGTTAGTTCTGGAGGCTGGAAGTCCAAGAGCAGGTGCCAGCATAATAGGGTTCTGCTGAGGGCCCTCTCCAACTTGCAGACAGGCTACTTCTTGCTGTATCTTCACAGCAGAGAACAGAGAGGGGAAGCAAGCTCTCTCATGACTTTATAAGTGCACTAATCCCATTAATGAAGTCTTCATGCTTACGACCTCATCTAATCCTAATTACCTCTTGAAGGTCCCACCACCTCATACCATCGTATTAGGGGTTAGGGTTTCAATATATAAATTTTGAATAGGACACAAACATTCAGTCCATATCACTCAAGTCTATTGTTTTTTGTTTGTCTGTCTTTACACCAATAATATACACTCTTGACTACTGCAGCTTTATAAGTCTTGAAATCAGATAGTATTTGCCCTCCAAATTTGTTCTGGGTTTTTCCCCAAATGGTTTTGGTTATTGCAGTATTTTACATTTCCATATAAATTTTATAATCAATTTGCAAATTCTAAAAAAAGCCTGCCGGGATTTTGATTTGAATTGCTTTGAATATACGAACAAATTGGAAAGAATTGACATCATAACAATATTTAGTCTCTGGATCAGAACAAGGTATGGCTCTCCATTTATTAAGTTATTCTTTTATTTCTTTCAACAATGTTTTATAGTGTTCAGTGTACAGGCCTTTCACATCTTACATCAGATTTATCTCTATTTAATGTTTTTATTTTATTGTTTTTAATGTTTTTTATTTAAAAATTTTTATGAATCAAAAAAGAGCTGGAGAGTTAATATTTTTGACACTTGTAAATGATATTTCAAAATTTCCATGTATAATTCTTTGTTACAAATGTATAACAATACAATAGAGTTTGCTTGTTAATCTTGTATCTTGAGACTTTGCTGAAGTCATTTATTTGTTCTAGTAGATTTTTTTTTTTTTTTTTGGGACAGGGTCTTGCTGTATCATCCAGGCTTGAGTACAGTGATGCAATCATAGATTAATTTAACCTTGAACTCCTGGGCTCAAGCAATCCTCTTACCTCAGTTTCCCAAGTAGCTGGGACTACAGGCATGAACCACTGTGCCTGGCTAATTTTGTTTTGTTTTGTTTTGTTTTTGATTTTTGTGGAGACAGGGTCTTGCTGCATTGCTCAAGCTGGTCTAGAACTCCTGGGCTCAAGCAATCCTCCTGCCTCAGCCTCCCACAGTATTGGGATTATAGGCATGAGCCACCACACCTGGCCTATATCTATTTTTTGTTTATTAGTTCTACTAGATTTTGGGAGATCCTGTCAGATTTTCTACATTTAATTATTTTATTTGTAAATAAAGATATTTTTACTTCTTTCTTTCTAACCAGGATCTTCTCTTTAAATTAGAACCTCTAGTATGATGTTAAGCAGAGATGATGAGAATGATTATCAACCTTAGGTAGAAAGTACTGTCTTTTACCATGAAGTATGATGTTAGCTGTAGGTTTTTCATAAAGGCCATTACCAAGTTGAGGAAGTTCCCTTCTAATCTTTCTCTGTAGAGAAGATTTATCATCAGTGGATGCTGGAATCTGTTGAATGCTTTGCCTGCATCTATTGAATGATCGTATGCCTTTTCCTTTTACAACTTGTTAATATGATAAATTACATTGATTTTCAAATGCTAAACCAATTTTACATTCCTGGGTTAAACTGTAGTCGACTCTGATGTGTTCTTTAAAATATATTATTGGATTTAACTTGCTAAAATTATTTTTAGAATTTTTGCAACCATATTTATGAGGGATATTTGTCTATAGTTTTCTTTTTTTTGTAATGTCAGTCTGTTTTTGGTATCAGGATAATACTGGCCTTATAGAATTATTTGGGGGGAAATTCCCTACTTTTCCATTTTCTGGTAAAATTTGTGTATAATTGGTATTGTTTCTTCCTTCTGTATTATTTAGAGTTTACTAGTTAAGCAAGTTGGACTTTTCTTTGTGGAAAGATTTTTTTTAAACAAATTCAATGCTTTAATAGATATAGGGCTATTCAGGTTACTTATTTCTTCCTGAGTGAATTTTAATAGTTTGTGTCATTCAAAAAATTTATCCATTTCATCTATGCTGTTGAATTGATATGTAAAAAGTTACTTATAATATTTCCATATGATTATTTCAATAACCATAAAATCTTTAGTGCTATGTTACCTAGGCTGCAGTGCAGTGATACAATTATTGCTCACTGCAGTTTTGAACACGTGGGCTCAAGCGATTCTCCTGTCTTGGTCTCAAAGTGCTAGGATTTCTGGTGTGAGCCACTGTACCTGGCCTGGTTTTCATTTGAACAAAATCAGAAGAAAATTGGTAGTCTTTCTGAGTGAAACATCTATCCTTTTTATATTCTATGAACTTTCTTTGTGTCTTAGTCCATTAGTGTTACTATAACACTGTAATACCTGAGACCAGGTAACATATAAACAACAGAAATTTGTTTCTCACCGTCTGGAGACTAAGAAGTCCAAGATCAGGATGACAGCAGGTTTGGCATCTGGTGAGGGCTCAGTTTTCCCTTCCAAGATGGTGATTTGTTGCTGCATTCTCTGGAGAGGAGAAATGCTGTGTCCTCACGTAGAGGAAGGGATGGAAGGGACAAAAAGAGGCAAACTCTCTCCATCAAGCCCTCTGCAAGGGCACCTAATCTTATTGATGAGGATGAAGCTGTCAGGACTCAATCACCTTTCATAGGTCACACCTCTTAGTATTGTTGCATTGGGGATTAAGTTTCAACATGAATTTTGGAGAGGACAAAACATTCAAATTATAGCATTTTGTACTTTGTGAGCTTAGAGCTCAACACGTTTTTGAGGTATAGGGAAAATAACAGCATGATTGGCAATCTAAGGGAAGCAATATGTTTAAAAAAAAAAAATCACTAGATGTGGTAGGTGACTCACACCTGTAATCCAAACAGTTTGGAAGAGTGAGGCAGCAGGATCATTTGAGCTCAGGAGCTGGAGACCAGCCTGGGTAACATAGTGAGACCCTGGCTCTACAAAAATTTAAAAATTAGCGAGTGAAATGGCGTGTACCTGCAGTCCCAGCTACTCGGAAGTCTGAGGTTCGAGGATCCTTTGAAGCTGTAGTGAGTTGTGTTCCTGCCACTACACTCACTCCAGGCTGGGTGACAGAGTGAGACTCTGTCTCAAAAATGAAACAAAACTCAAGGATGGCTGGGCATGGTGGCTCACACCTGTAATCCCAGCATTTTGGGCAGGCAAGGTGGGAGGCTGGCTTGAGGCCAGGAGTTTAAGAGCAGCCTGGGCGTAGCAAAACCCTGTCTCTATTTAAAAAGAAAAAAACTTCAATGATTAATTATACCCCAGGGTTTATCCAAGTGTGCTCAAAAGAAGGACTAAGCGAGGGCCTCCATGGCTCAGGAGGATCATATGTGATGTCAGCTGCCACGTGAGTGAGCCATCTTGGAAGCAGATGCACCTTGCTCAGGTGTTCCTGGATTCTGACCTTTGGAAACTGTGTGAGATAAATATTGCTTTAAGCTGCTAATTTTGGGGTAATTTATTATGCAGCAATAAATAACTAATACAGATTCATGATGAAATAGGAGTTTCTGGGATTTGAGATAAATAGTAGCAGGTTTCTAGAACTCAGAAGGCACCAGGGTAAATTTCTTTGCCATATTATGTACAAAGCACTCAGAACACTGAGGACAAAACAGTACTCACAGGTTCATAGCGTCTAGGGACCATATGGGACAAATGCCCCAGCAATGCAGATTTCTGTGGTAAATGGTTGCAGGGAACTGGTTCTGTGGTTCTGGAGAATTACCAGATGTTGTTTATGGTGAGAAGAGAGCCACAAGAATTAGAGAGTTCAATAGAGGAAAGGAAAGAATGCTGGGGTTCAGAAACTGAAGGGCTATTTTACAGAGTAATGAAAAGAGGAATTTTCTTTATTTTTACCCTATTAATGTAACACTAATGCATTCAGAAACTTCAGACAATGTAGGTAGGCAAAAAGAAGAAAATAAAAATCGCCATGTGGAAATAATCACTGTTGGCGGACTCAGTGGCTCACACCTATAATCCCAGTACTTTTCTTTGGGAGGCCAAGGCAAGAGGATTGATTGAGTCCAGGAGTTTCAAACCAGCCTGGGCAACATAGTGAAATCCCATTTCTATAAATAAATAAATAAATAGAGGCTGAGCATGGTGCTGAAGTGGGAAGATCACTTGAACCTGGGAGTTTGAGACCAGCCTGGGAAACAGTGAGACTTCCTTTCCATAAAAAGAAAAAAAAAATTTTTTAAAGATAATAATCACTGTTAGCTTTTTTTTTTTTTTTTTTTTTTGAGATGGAGTCTCACTCTGTCACCAGGCGCCAGGCTGGAGCGCAGCGGCGCGACCTCGGCTCACTGCAACCTCCGCTACCCGGGTTCAAGCAATTCTCCTGTCTCAGCCTCCTGAGTAGTTGGGACTACAGGCACGTGCCACCACGCCCAGCTAATTTTTTTGTATTTTTAGTAAAGACAGGGTTTCACCATGTTGATCAGGATGGTCTCGATCTCTTGACCTTGTGATCCGCCCGCCTCGGCCTCCCAAAGTGCTGGGATTACAGGCGTGAGCCACCGCGCCCGGCCATTGTTAGCATTTTTATCATGTTACTCTGACAAATAAATAAACAAATATAGACAGACTGACCCACCCACAAAGTTGGCACTTCAGTTTCCTCTTTAGGAGGCCATTGTGGCATTCACCGAGCCTGGCTGCGTCTGGATAGTGTGGCGTGTGATGTGACCGGTAGAACCCATGGTCACGATCTGCTTCAAACCAGATCCCTGGCCAGATGCTTTACTGTGTGGGATTCCATGCCTGCGGATCAAGCATTCCATGAGCCCCTAGATAGCAGTCCTGGCTGAGGCTCTGTGGGTAGGAGAGGCAAAACCGTACCCGGAATAGGCATTATCCTTGTGAGAGTGGACCACTAAGCCTTTCAGAATAGGTGAGCTCCAATGTCCAGGATGTTTTCCTTGAGGAATAATCTGTTGAAGGCTTACTGAAGGTCTCCGTTGCTGACAAGTTGAACATTCAGAGATAACTAGAATGGCTTTGCTCTGAGTCCATGCTGTTGGCCTCCAACTCTGCCATACGGTCACCCCGCGTGTGTGCCCATTATCTCAGCTCCGGGATTGCCAACGATGCAGTCTGACTAACGTCAATTGGCAGGGTCACTTTGTCTGCTTGGTTGGTTAATGTCTGGTGGATACTTTCTGGGAGACATGTGATACAGCAGTCTGCAGACTTTGTGCCTACTCTCAGATGCCCATCCCCTTCCTCTGCCCAGATTTCCTTTGTCTCTGGTCTTCCAGTCTTCTGCATTCCAGGCCTTCAACCAGACAGCCAAGCCACTGGCCAGAACCAGCAATTTATATGCAGGTGATTTTTCCTTCCACCAAAGCAGAGACCCAGCTCTGTCCTTGGTGAAGATTTTCCCTCTCCACTGTCTTTAAGGACCACCTATGAACGTGACTATCATGCAATCACCACTAATTTTTAGTATGCACTTAATGAGGTGACCCATCTTTAACAAATACTTGGGCTTTTCCTTCCACTTTAACTCATCATAAGAGACCTTTCTAATGGGTGACATGAAGGTCTGAGCAATTTGTCCATACAGCTCATTTGTACCCTCTGGTCCTACTTGATCTTGATCCTGGATATACCTGGATATACCATTTTCATCAACTGATGAGTTGCTACTGGGCCCATCCAACTGTTTAACTTGATGAGATGGACAGAACACCTATTATAATGCGAAGAAGTTCTGAAGGCATGGGTCATTTGATGTTCAATGGTCAAACACTCTCCCTCTGCCAGAATAACTTGCCTTCTGCAACTTGATAAGATAAGAACTTGACAAAAACTATTTTTCAAAGGGTATGTGTTTTTCTGCTGCGGGTAGCATGATCGTTCTCCAGAATCCTAGGGGCCAGCATTGTGATTCTCTCACTGGAGTTCTCCATAAGCCCCTCACTGCATCTTTCGCCACCACTGATACCTCCAGCACCATAGGGCCTGCTGGATCACATGATCCGAGGAGGGGGCTGCTGCTTGTACCACAGTCTGGACCTGATGGAGTGCCCTTTCTTGCTCCAAGCCCCCTCAAAGCTGGCAGCCTTCCATGTCACCCAGTATATGGGCAGCTGCAATATTCCTAAGTGTGGGATAAGTCGCATCGGAATCTAAAGAGAATTCCAGGCTCTGTGCTTCTTCTTTGGGTTAGGGTGGAAGATGCCACAATTTGTCTTTTACATTGGAGAGGTTATTTCAGCAAATCTCTGACCATTGGACTCCTAAAAACCACACTGACGTAGCTGGGCCCTGAACCTTCATGGAGTGTATCTATTAATTCTGGAATCCACATGTCTTACCAAGGCATCCAGCCACTTCTACCTGACCACAGGACGCCTCATATGAAGCGAGTTGCCCATTTTAACTGGGACTTGTCTGAGACGCCAAACCATAAATTTGATGAGCCCAGAGCTCACCAAATTGTTTCATCATCAAGAGGAATTGGCATATATAAGTTCAGGTATAAGCAGCTTCTGAAGCCGCAAGTTAGTTAAGCAGGTGACCCTCACTCACAGTATGCCTACGTTTTTCACACTCAGTCCACAACTGTATCCTAATGAGAAGTTGCCCGTGATCAGTTGAGAAAGGAACAAGGGATTCAAGTCCAGATTACAGATGACTTTCCATGGTGTGGTGTTACCAGTCAAAACCGAACCCACAATAGCTGTCCAACTGACATGTGGCCTGAGAGACAATAAAGAATGAAAATCCTCCCACTGAGCATAACTGTGGTCACAACATGTCATAGTCCATTTGCTGAGAAAAATGGACCGAGCGGCAGATCTATGCACATTCAAGGGCTGGGGCTAAATGTATGATCACATGTTCAAAAACTTGGAAGAAAAAACAGAACACCAAGAGATTGGTAGCTGGAGATTTAGGGGAAATGTATGTGAATGAATATCTTGGAATTATCCCAGAATGTAAGAATATTTGTGTCTCATGTGAATGACCATCGAATAGCCTTTGTGGTTGAGACATTCCGAATAACCAGTGGACAAGGCACCTATTTTATGACTCTCATGTTCTTTCCCCAAACACGTCTGTATTTGCACAATCATTTATGGACTTAACATGGACTTGCCCTCAGCAAAGCTAATCTGGCTATTGCCATTGCTTGAATGACAGTCTGACCTTGAGCCAAGTCACTACTACACTCAGCAAGAAAAGAGTGCCACCTGGTGGCAGGTTGATTACATTGCCCCCTTCTTTGACTAAGGAAGAGCAATTTGGTAATTTATTCTCCGTGGAATAGAAATACATTTTGAATAATCTGCCTTTCTTGCCCTCCATACAGCTGAGAGAAATATTATCTGCGGATTTACTTAATGCCTCATTCACCACCATGGTATGCTATAAAATATTATTTCTGATCAAGGAACTTATTTTATAGTAAAAGAAGTAAAGCTGCTGGACATGGTGGCTCACGCCTGTAATCCCAGCACTTTCGGAGGCCAATGTGGGCGGATGATCTGAGGTTGGAAGTTTGAGAAGTAAAGCTATTCATATGTTTATGGGATTCACTGGTCTTAACATGTATCTCATGCCCCCAAATTATATGTAGACATGCTATTCAAGGTAATCTACTCAAAATTTAGGTCCCCAGAAGGAATGGGGGCCCAGCTCCTGGGAAATGGTATGACATGGATGAAATGGGAAGGCAGGACCTTGGCTTCTAACCAGGGCTCACAGTGCCCTCTGTAGAATGTAAGGATGGAAAAGCCATGAGACCCAGCAAGAAGCAATACAAAAGGGGATCTGGCTTCTTTCCACCAGGACATTATCTTCAGGCTGCTCTCAGCTGGGGAGCAGCTAAGCCAGTTTTGTCATATCTCGGTTTCCTAATATGTCTTTTTTTTTTTTTTTTTGAGACGGAGTTTCGCTCTTGTTACCCAGGCTGGAGTGCAATGGCGCGATCTCGGCTCACCAT